>JACXGI010000479.1:77898-95973 GCA_016801175.1 Esox masquinongy
GCAAAGAACTCTCTGAGGATCTGAAAAAAAGAATTGTTGCTCTACATAAAGATGGCCTAGGCTATAAGAAGATTGCCAAGACCCTGAAACTGAGCTGCAGCACGGTGGCCAAGACCATACAGCGGTTTAACAGGACAGGTTCCACTCAGAACAGGCCTCGCCATGGTCGACCAAAGAAGTTGAGTGCACGTGCTCAGCGACATATCCAATGTTTGTCTTTGGGAAATAGACGTATGAGTGCTGCCAGCGTTGCTGCAGAGGTTGAAGGGGGGGGGGGGGTCAGCCTGTTAGTGCTCAGACCATACGCCGCACACTGCATCAAATTGGTCTACATGGCTGTCGTCCCAGAAGGAAGCCTATTCTAAAGATGATGCACAAGAAAGCCCGCAGTTTGCTGAAACAGTTTGCTGAAGACAAGCAGACTAAGGACATGGATTACTGGAACCATGTCCTGTGGTCTGATGAGACCAAGATAAACTTATTTGGTTCAGGTGGTGTCAAGCATGTGTGGCGGCAACCAGGTGAGGAGTACAAAGACAAGTGTGTCTTGACTGCAGTCAAGCATGGTGGTGGGAGTGTCATGGTCTGGGGCTGCATGAGTGCTGCCGGCACCGGGGAGCTACAGTTCATTGAGGGAACCATGAATGCCAACATGTACTGTGACATACTGAAGCAGAGCATGATCCCCTCCCTTCGGAGACTGGGCCGCAGGGCAGTATTCCAACATGATAACGACACCAAACACACCTCCAAGACGACCACTGCCTTGCTAAAGTAGGTGAGGGTAAAGGTGATGGACTGGCCAAGCATGTCTTCAGACCTAAACCCTATTGAGCATCTGTGGGGCATCCTCAAACAGAAGGTGGAGGAGCGCAAGGTCTCTAACATCCACCAGCTCCGTGATGTCGTCATGGAGGAGTGGAAGAGGACTCCAGTGGCAACCTGTGAAGCTCTGGTGAACTCCATGGCCAAGAGGATTAAGGCAGTGCTGGAGAATAATGGCGGCCACACAAAATATTGACACTTTGGGCCCAATTTGGACATTTTCACTTAGGTGTGTACTCACTTTTGTTGCCAGCGGTTTAGACATTAATGGCTGTGTGTTGTGTTATTTTGAGGGGACAGCAAATGTACACTGTTATAGAAGCTGTACACTCACTACTTTACATTGTAGCAAAGTGTCATTTCTTCAGTGTTGTCACATGAAAAGATATAATCAAATATTTACAAAAATGTGAGGGGTGTTCTCACTTCTGTGAGATATACTGTATATTTATTTGTTTCATTTGTCTTGTAACTGCCCAAATATCATTTAGATGACACCAAACATTTTTAAGAACATTCAAAATACCAAAATGTGGCAGGTATAATGAGAAACACACCGTCACACACGTGTGTGTATGTTTAAAGTTCTCCATCTTGAAAACTTCAATGTTGTCATGCAAAACACTTTGGGACTGCATCCAGAACGAACTAACGAAACATGATAGCTGGGGTCGTTAACTTTGTTGTGAAAGAAGCTATTGACACCCAGAACAATGACTTGGAGAAAAGTCAAGATGGGTTTACTGAACACAAGCTTGCAGCAGGCAGCTATAGGGCCCCATATTTATCATTTTCGTCTGATAGCGTGTTTACATTGCCCTGCCCAGATTGGTTCCTGTAACTGTACGGGCTGTGTAACCAATAAAATATTTCAGTAGTGTAAAAAGTGCCAAAGTACCTGCTTGGATGTAGAAAGGAAACACACAGAGAAGGTAGATTCAGCTGGACACAACTCATAACACACCTGATAATCAACCAGAAGTTCAGGTCCTTTGAAGTAGCGAGAAGCCACCCGGACATTGTACTCCTGTCCCGGGTGGTAGAACTCAGCCAGACCCCAGTCAATGAGGCGAAGCTGGATGGAGACCCGGATGGAGACCCGGATGGAGACCCGGAGGGAGACCCGGATGGATGACAGTTAATTAGGGCACCAATCAGAACGAACAGACAGACAGAGACTACTGAAGGCTTACTGAGTGTCGTCTCAACGCATTATAACGCCAATAAATAACACACATAAGTTGACTGTAACATTAAGGCTGGAAACATTCCCGTTAAAACTAGCCCTTCACTCGGTCCCGTTCAATGCCCCTGATGACAAAGGCCTACGGCGGAATGTGAGGGAACCGGGCCCCTGTCGCATCGGTCGTAAAATCTCACCTTGCGGTGTTCGTGATCAATCATCACGTTGTGGGGTTTCACGTCCCTGTGCATGATCCCCATGCTGTGGCAGTAGTCCAGGGCCTGTGGGCAAAGCCAAGAGCCAAAATGGCGGCCGGTTAGCAACCAGAAGGCTGAGTATTGACTCAAAGTAATGAAACAATTGTGGCTGCCGTGGAGGGACACACATCCGCGCTCGGTCCTTTCACACCGCTCCGATTTGGTCGACCTGATAAAACAGCCCAGGTCACCTTTCTGAACACCTGAGATTACATGGCACTGCCGCTACCTAAACAGCATTCCAAATATAAACGGCCCATATAGCCCGATGAGACAAACAGGGCCCATTCAAGAAAGCGTTCTTTAACTCAGGCAAAGACAGGAGAGACACCAGTAGGCAGTCTAAACGTGCCATTTCTAGCTACAATTATTTTAATAGGGAGTCAGAAGCAGCATTAAAGGACCAATGGAATGCCCTTTCAGGGTTACCGGGCCGTGCAGAACGAACAAGCCAACTGTCATACGCTGATAACCGGCTACGGTGCAGCAACCGAGCGGTGATACTCCAGGCGGTGCCAAACAAACCGGTGTCTATGTTGCAAACAAGCCTTCAAAACATGGCATATAAAGTTCAGCAGCAGAGAGGTTACGGTACAGAGAATAAATACATGCTCACACCGTAACCTGCACAGGCACAGAAGCTTCCGGATTGTTAGCATATGTAATCATTATTTTCTGAAGTTAACCGAGGCTCTGACCAAGCCTATATTGTAAGCCAGTGGTTCCCAAACCTCTCCTGGGGACCCCCCAGGCGTTCCATACATTCAGTGTATTCTAGAAATTGCATAACTGAATTAACTTGTCAACTAATTATTAAGCCCTTAACTGCTTGAATCAGGTGAACTGGTTCAGGGCTTCAACCAAATTGTGCAACCGCCGCGAGCCCCCAGAGAGGTTTGAGAAACACCATTTAGATGCTTACAGCAGTGTTGTGTTAGTGGAGAAAAATGCTGACTCACGTCTGGCAAGGGTCTCTGGTACTTAAGAGCAACAATGGGATGGGATAGTCACCCAAATAGAACATTAAAAAAGACTCACCTTTAGAATCTCAAACATGTAGAACCTTATGTCATAGTCGGTCAGGGTCTGGTACAGTTGCTGAAAGAGAAAACCGTTGCAGTGAATCAATACAATGATTTATCCAAACACTTAAACAGGTGCATAAGGAAGCTCAACCCTTCATTAAGCAAAACTATCAACTTGGGCACTTCACCAGTAAGACTTAGGCCTATTCAACAACCAACATGGTGTAACCATTTGAATTGACCATCACGTACCAGTGAGAAAGGATAAAAACAGAAGATTAACTCTCCAACCGAGAAGACAGTTGCAGTGACAGATAACTTTAACCCTTGACAACATGGCTCTGTCAGCAGTAAAGTGCTTCCACACATACAAGGCAAACAGGTTTTTTACTAAGATAGGATAACATCAATATAGGTTGAAATAGTATGAATTATAATTCCCACAAAACCCTGCGGCACAACTGGAATAGTGTCTCTTTCAGTTCTTACACCATTCTCTTTCGGTTCTTACACCATTCATTTCTTCCATAAGGGCTTTAAGCTCCTCTTCAAATAAGGTCTGTATTATGTGTAAGCTTACACCAACTTGCCAGTTTGATAACTGTGTAGATATCTATAGTACAAGTTGACTTTTATCAATATTGGCTAAACATAAGCAAAAATTCTAAAAAAAAATAAAGCTAATTGAGGAAAACGTTGACCAACATCACTGTCTTGACGACATTTACAAGGTTGTGACAACACCTAGCCGAAGTCTAAATGAAACAGATGTTTTTAGAAACGATGCTGAAGTTCCTTAAGGGATAAATGACTAGTGAAAAGAAAAACGAACCAGTATAATGTTTTACCACTAGGCTTTATGGGGATTATGCCATGTCAACTGTTTCAGTCCATTCTAAAAACAATGTCAAAAGCACATGTTCTGCTGCCGTGTGGGTTCGAATCCAGGCCACTGCGCTATCAGAGGGAAAAAAGCGATCTTTGGCCCCTTGTACAGCGCAATAAAGCATAAATACGTCTAAAAATACATACATTAAATAGATTTTTGGTTGGTACTGGCTAGTGAACATAGACAACAACACACAGAAATAAGGGTAAGGACAACTTGCTTCGCCTCACCTTGAAGTCGGTGTTGTTGACATGTTCAAAGACCAAGGCAGGCGTCCGAGACTGAAAAAGAAACAGAGGAGCGAGTATTGTTGAATAAAACCATCAGGACCCACCGTAAGAGCTAAATCCTTGCCCAGCCTTCTCAAACCCCGCTCGGCCACTCTCTCACCACAGGGTCTTTGACTATGTCCACCAGGGAAATGATGTTGGGGCCACCGCGGAGGTTCTCCAGGATCTTAATTTCACGCTTGATTTTCTTCTTCTTGACAGGCTATGGACACAATGACAGGCCAACTGCATAAGACTGTCACAGTGGTACTATTTCACCATGAATCCAGACAGGCTAACCCCTTGTCTGTATCAAACGGCAGTCTGTCTTCATGACCGGTAATATATGGACTCGTCACAGCAGCCATTACCTTGAGTATTTTCACTACAACCTTCTCATTGTTGGTGATGTTGATCGCTTCAAAGACCTCACTGTACTTCCCCCGTCCCAGCTTCCGCACCAACTGGAAGTCATCTTGATTTCTGCAGGGAGAAAAAAAAAATTCAGGGAGATTGGAGTCAAACCGCAGAGCGCACAGAGGTGAACCAAACCTCTTCTTGAGATTTAACAAGGGAATAAAAAAATTAAAAAAAACACATCGCAGCCTCCTCTGAATGGTTTGGCAGAGTGATTCGCCGGGCGTGATTTCGTTCAGAGACAGCATGCGCGTCGTCGGTGCGTACCCCCACTCGACCACGTGTGACTCGTAGTCCCAATACTCCCGGGGCCGGTGTGTGTTGACGTCGGTGTAAACACGGGCCCGACTCGGCACGGGTCCTGACATGTCCGACAGCTTGGCAGAAGTAAGGGGGGGATCACTTGCTGCAGAGAAGGATGAGGGAGGAAGAGGAGGGAAGGTGGGGCGGGGGGGAAAGGGAGGGGGGGCTTCTTCCTGACAGGGCCGGGGGTAAGGGGGGGGGCCTTTGGCTTTAGGCGGGGGGGGGCACCAGGGGCACCTCCGGACAGCTGACAAAGCAGGGGGTGGGAGGATGGACAAAAAAACAATGTCAGTTATAATTGAGATAGGTGAGATCAAATAGGCATCAAAACCTCCCCCAGACACAATCGCAAAGTTAACAGGTGTGTGTAATGCAAATTGACACACTGTAAACAAACCTACTCTCTTATGTCAAAAGGAACCCCCTTCCCCACTGCCAAAAATGTGTCTTCCCTATTGACCCCCCCAAACCCGCCTTCTGTAAAAGAGCCAACTTCACAGAATATATTTTTGTTATACAGGAACAAAACACGCCAAAAAAACCTGCATTGTTCAATATACATGATCAGGTCATTTTTAGTTTGGCTAGCTAGCTACAGTAGCGGGCTGGTGTTTACATTTCAAAGAGGCCTCTCGGCACCAGCAAGCTCTCCAGTCAATTACATTTGACTACATGACAGAGAAACTCATGGAGAGGTTGACCGCTGTGGTTCTCTAAACTGACTTGTGGTGGGCAATTTGCACTGTAGCGGGAGCAGAGGAATGACTCTGGCATGCCCTTGGGTCATCGTCTATCTCAGTGTAGGAGAGCGAGCCCTGCTCAATGGCTATGACAATGTTGTCCTTTGGATGGTTACGTGTTCATGTGTAGCCCAACTATAGCAATACAGTCAACTTTTTTTTTCTCCTCAAATATTTCCAATACATTAATCACATTTGATTGTACGCCTTTATACTGTCAAATAAATATACATCTTTGCCATAACTGTGGTTCCTGTTCGATAATCTATATAGACGTTGGCAAAGAAGCCAGTTAAACAAAGCAGTCTGAGTATTTGTGGCACACCTGAATTTTTATGGTGAACTAGGGAAATTAAGTTTTCCATATAGGCACATTTTACTTAGCTTTGAGATATGTGCCTTCTTAGTAAGCCTTCACCAAGCTCTGGAAGGAGGAAGAATAACTTCCCAGGAAATGTATTAATATAAAACCTGGACAATTCATCCTAGAGCTCTTATGGCTAGTCCATTGTCTGCCAGCTGAGTCCAACACGGATTAGGAGCTATATGCAGTTACTTCAATTAGCTAATTGTAACAACGTGCCCTGACCAGGGACACTAACCAGTAGCCTCCTGAGAACATTCAACTGAAAGGCAACAATGGATAATAGAGTATGACAGTCGTCATGTCACTCAATGTGCAACAGTTCGCTCTAGATCTCCGGGAAGGTCATCAACGTATTTCAACAAACATGGACAAGTTTCAAACCACATTCTCCTACTTGGATCTCATCCCACTCTTTAAAATTTAAAAAGCGGACAAAAGCCGCTGATACATATCTGGGTACCATTACGAGTATTTTGTTCTGCCCGAAGCGTAAAGTGAACCAATGGTCTGTGCAAGGCAGTTGCCTTTAGAAGTCGAGAAATGTATGATGTCACCGATGTTCTCTAACAAAAATGCAACCTGCTAGTTTGCATCTTTTACTGTACATTGATAACGTTAAAAATCCAACCTTGCAAGAGATCAGGCAGTCAATATTCTCCTGAATGTATTGGTCTTCTCGCGGAAAAGTGGGCTGCTAATGCTACTGCCACCTGGCTAAAAGATAGACGATTAGGAAACTAGAAGTTAACGTAACGTTCTCTAAATCCACGTCTGGGAACAAACGTATGTATCGTTCGTGCTCATGAAGCACTACAGTAAATACCAGTTAGACAACCTAGCGAAATCAATGTACTGTACGTGTAACAGAGGTAAATGTTGCGTCAAACTCAAAGATTGATAGCTAAGGTTAGCTAGCTAGTTAGCAATTTCACATATCGATCTAGTTAATATTATATACACTGTGGCTGGTTCCCGTAGGTTGGACAATTGTACATGATCGGGCAGCTTCTTTGCAAGACGGTATCCCTGTTAAACCACTCTACGGAACCAGTTTAAATGCGTAGTAGCTAGCTAGCTAAATTACCACGTTAGACAGTTAGCAAGCTGGCTGGCGTTCGCCAGCTACTGGAGTCACCCAAGTAATGTAGAAGAACCAACTGGCAAGCATTAAAGCTAACTGTTAGCATTCGTAACTAACTATGCTTTTTATTAAAAAAAATATGAGAGCCCAAACTTCGGCTTAATATGTACCTCTTTGATCAAATCAGCCAAATATTTTCTTAGAAGCCAAGTGAAGGCAGGGACCCTCCTTTCCACTCGCCGGTGTACTTGCGTATGATTTTTGCAATTCTGCAGTCTCAGAGACAATATGGCGGACTACCGCCACTCACGGCTGGCGATAGATTAGGTTCGAAGCATTGAGTAGGCCTATGTGTTCGTAAACTTAATGAATTGGCTGAATGCTTCTTATAAAGCAGATTATAACAGTGTTTTACAGATTTAAAGCAGATTATAACAGTATTTTACAACGAATGAAACGTTTTGGTACCATGGGTTTCTCAAGGAAATTTACAACTTTGAGTTTAATTGCCCATAAATAGTATGTAACAACCATAAACACCAGAGATACTTGATATAATGTCGAGATCGTTATCCTTCAATCTAGAATCTGAAATACTTAAATTTTGGAGATGGAAATCACTTCGGTTAAAGTACGGTTATGCTGCTTCACGTGGTTTCTGAACTTATATAATTGAATCGAGAAGATAGCTTTTGTTGTCACATTTCACAAACTATACAATATTACAAAGAATAATGGTAAATATATCAGAAAATATTGTTTGATGTTCGTAAATTATTTTGTTTTTGAGCTAACGCATAATCTACTCGATCCCATGACTACCCAGATGCATCGCTGGGCCTATTGAGGATCCTAATTAGGATGACCAAACTTTATTAAATAAAATAAGCATGACCTATCAAGGTACCATTTCATGTTTATCTAGACAAAATACTCATTGCCAATCATACAAAAACTCACCCACGTTGGCAGCATTATTTAACTTCTTTTGTCTACTGTAATTAAGGGTCTTTTTGTTATTTTTGGTTATGTTAGTCTGTTTATTTTTCTTGTGTTGGCGTTCTCGGTTAACACAAAAAACACACCCACTAAACTAATCCTCACAGTCACAAAGTCCTTTGTAGAAGTGTATGAGTAGAGAGACTATTTAAGTTCTTGGAAAGTCTGTAATGTCACCATCCCAAAATGATATAGTATTACTTGCATACCAGGTCTCTGAAAATATTTTTTAATGTTCTGTCAGAGATTAGTAAGAATAAACCTAGATAGCCCACAAACTTTAATTTCAAATAGAATGCTAATGATTTTGAGAGGGCAGACCCTACCGTCGACCACAACTGAAGGCTCAATTAGCTTTCTTTCAGTTGTGGAGTCAGATAGCCTTAAATCGACAACCGTGAAAGCTCGGCAAAATCACGTTTCTTTCCAACAAAGGCATGTGTATAATCTGTATGGACACTTCTTACCATCCGGACACTTGACATTGTTCCATCTCCATCAATAAAATGGCTAAAAAGCCGTTTTTCCCAGGTAGTGCCATTTGTTAACAAATTCCCTAAGTAAAAAAAACGAAAAAAGATTGTCGACTCAGTTTAATTACAGGCACTAAATGGGAAAAATAACCAATTCAAACCAACGCGTGGTAGGTAAAGTCCATAAAGATTATACATATGCCTTTGTTCAGAAAGGTGATTTTGCTGAGCTTTTATGGCTATAAACATAATTAACTTTTCTGTCAGGCTATCTGACTTTTCGCAACTGAAGGAAAGCTAATATTATGCTAATGCAGACCCTAGGTGAACTGAGCAAAGCAGTGATACCCTATTGGGTAATACTGCTATTGGCTATGAGGTGTGTGTAATAACGTAATTCATAAACATTGTAACATTTGTTGTCAAAGGCTGAAGCAATAACGATTATTTTCACTCCATAGATTTGATGTTAGACCACAAGGGGGCGTTCTATAACTGCCATCTGTGACAGCCTTGACTGACGCTCAGTGTTGCTAAATGGGAAGTTTTCCCGCCCTTGGCTATTTGTAATGTAAGTGTGCGGGTAAAACTGGGCTTGGGCGGGTCGATTTACAAATAGGGTAAAAATAACGTTTGGGCGTTTTGCAGTATGGCAACCCTGTTGATGCTATTAACTCAGGGTCTTCCCAGTGAAGTGGGGTTCACGCAATGTTAGATTTGGACATTCGTAAATACATTATTTCCACTGGGGAAAATACAGGTAAACAGTGTCCAACATGTTGTCACGATATTATAATTGTGTGGGTGTTCAAATTTGGCAAATTCACGCATTTCAGGGTGTATTTATACACGTGTGAATACAAAATCTCCCACTCTCCCTAATACAGGCTCAGAGAGTGAGGTCATAGCCAGTCTATCGGGAATTAATGTCTGCAACCCTGGAGCAATGAGAGTTAACATCTTTGCTCATGGTCTAAACAACAGATTTTCCACTTTGACAGCTCGGGATTTAGCTTCAGCAATCTGTATGTACCTAGTCCAACGCTCTTACTCAATAGACTACAAAACTCAGATATAATTTCTGGACCCCACTCATTCTCACATGCTGAACTTTGATGTCACACAAACTACAGGAAATGGCAATAAACATGGTTGCGATAATGGTGCTAATGGTCAAGCTGCTAATGGTGAGCATGGCTCTAACATTGCTTCTAAATTCTGATCTTGTGAATGCTCCATATCTTTCATCAGAATTAGCTCAGTTCCCCCAGATCACACCGACATGACGTGAATTCAGCATCAGTTATTGCCCAGGTAATCTGTAGATGGCCCACCAAAACTGTGCATGCAGTTGTAAATGTGTTCCTTGTTTCTGTCACCTTTTGGTGTTACCTGCCACTTCCTACTTCAAAATGGTTAGTTTCATCTGGATTCGTATGAACTGTCAGCTTGCTGCATGCAGATGTTTCAGATACGCATGTAGGCATTTGACTGAGGTTGGTAAAATGACAGTTCTGATGAACAAACACATAACAACCTCACAGCAATTATCCCGGATCATTTAGGGTTTTATTTTGGGAAGGATCTCCTTTCTTTCCAACAAAGGTGGTCTGACATTTAGGTCTCAGTGGCAGTGGCTGTAAAAAGTCCAGAAATGTACATACAATGTATGTCTGATAAATGATTAAAATGGAGCAGCATTCTGAGTAAAGCTATTCATTGCTCTTTGTGGAACCTCAGGGTCCCTGATTGAGGATATCCTCCAAACAATTGTTTCTGGTGTTGAAATGAGATATGTGGCCCAGTTACAGACGTCTAGATGTCTGTCTGACCTGAAGAGTTTCTAAACTACTGTTAAAAAAAAATATGTGTCCCTCATCGCTGTCCTGAGTGACAATCAAAATATCAGAAGTATAATTTACATCTTGCAAACAGGTCATTGCTTCATCAAGGTTAGGATGTGTACACTTCTCTATCGATGAAGGTAAGGCAAACAGGGGTAATATATTTCCATAATGACTGACGCGAAAGATCAATCTTTCAGCATGACAGCGACCCAAAGCACACAGCCAAGACAACACTGGCGTGGCTTTGGGACACGTCCTTGAGTGGCCCAGCCAAAGCTTGGACTTGAACCCCGTTGAACATCTGTGGGGAGACACATCTGACAGAGCCTGAGAGGATCTATATGGAATAAGGGGAGAAACTCATGTGAATCTTAAATTAATGTGTGCAAAGCTGGTGAAGGCATGCCCAAGAAGAATCAAAGCTGGCGAAGGCATGCCCAAGAAGATTTAAAGCTGGTGAAGGCATGCCCAAGAAGAATCAAAGCTGGCTGCCGAATGCACTTCTGTACATAAGACATTACAATTTTTTTGTTTGCAATAAAACTGGCACGAATTTCTAAAAGCATGTTTTCGCTTCGTTATTTTGGACAACTGTGTGTCGTTTGATGGGAAACAAAATAATTGAATTGATTACAAATGATGTCTATAACACAAAAGAATTTGGAAAAGGGGAGGGGACTGAAGGTACCTATATAAGCGAACCTAATGATGGGCAACTCCACTTAACCCCCAGTGACCCCATACTAACTCTCAAAACAATGATGAGCAATCACGGTCCTGATGGACGGTTGCTAAGGAAGGCAGCCTCTTTCCTCCTCGCACATTCATATTGTTTTATTATTTTTACAGGGAAGAAATCAGGCTTGAAATTAGCCGTCTTTTCACCTCACCATGAAGTACCCCGCCCTGCGTCTGAGGCCCAGCGGCAGGAGCCGGAGCCAGGGACACACAGCAATCAGGGCCCTGCCCAGCCAGGCTAACATTGTCTCTAAGCTAATGTCTCAGGGCATTCCTCCACTTCCTCCCTCCGCGCACTGTGGGGAAACAATAGACCCCAGTGTATCCGCCGGGGGCGGAGAGTGTGTCAACAGTATCACTCCTACAGTGAGAGCGCACACACACATGCACCAAGGCACCAAAATCAACACACATACTAACACACACACACACACACACAGACCGGCACACTCTCAAAGACAGAGCATACATGTGTGCACATTCACAGATACACACAGACACACAAACACACACACACACTGTCCCCCGCCCTCTGTCTGGCTTTCGTTAGGCCTGCTCGGCAGGATTGGGTTGCTCCCTTTCCATCCATGGAAAAAGGGATCATAAGAAATCGGAAGCAGCGTAACCAAGGCCCTGTCTCATGAAAGGGCCCTAGTGCGTGTCCGATGGCGATTAGCTTGCCTGACGTGCAGGTTATCCAGGAAGCTTTAGGTCTGAAGTGTGTGTGTGGGGGGGGGCAACCTCCCTGGTCGACTGTCTGAGACACTACACCAAGAGGAGTTTGTTTTGGTCAAGCGTGGTGAAGTGAACTGTGTCACAATATTAGCCCAATGTATTTGTCCCATGGTTACCCCAGCAAATGTCTAGCAGATGGCGAGATAGGAGCTGAATAAGCGCTGCACTGGGATTGGGGAATCCTTGGACAATACATTTTACTTCCACGTGTATATCTTCATTTCCCAATCCCAGGGCAGTAACATGTTCTGTTCTCCACCACTTACGCAGTAAAACTGCAACTGTGTTAGTTCAACTCCTGTAGTATGGAGTCAAATTCAACACAACTTTGGCAGTTATTGGGTCCCATCCCTTATTTACATAGACTCTGGCCAACAGTGTTGAGGATTAAAATAACTCCAATTTGTGTGCAGATTGTTTCTTTAAGTAATGTATCTCGCCTCAGTCAACATACTTCTAAAGTAAGTAATGATAACACCTGCATCCTTTGTGCCAGGCTGTGCTACAGTACGTTTTACGGTGTAACACATTTTTATCGTACCGGCTGTTAGAGACCAACAGTGCAGTGTTAATTACAGTGTTACAGGAGAGTCCTCTGGACATAAATAAGAATACATGATGGAATGCCAGGTTTTCCCACCCAGGAATTAAAATTAGACACTGGACATCTGGACCCCAGCTCTTGTGGGCTGATGTCAGGACTGGCACTGACCCAAGCCCTGCCGGCCCCATGGGGAGGGCCTCTGTCGGGTCAGCTGCTCCGGCTTTTCCTTCCTGTTCCTCCGTGACATCTTCCTGCCTCAGAGGCCTCTGGGAGTCATTTGATGGGGGGCCACATTGGTCAGCCAGCGGCTTCTAATTAGGCCGGTTCTGACAGCCGACATGGGTTCTGATCATGTTTGAAATACTGTATGTCCTTTAGTCTGTAGTGTGCCAGGAGTGCCTGCTCGGGGGGAAGGGGGGGGGCTTTTTGTGCCACTACTCTCTCGATTCAACAGTTCCAGAGATTAGCTGAAATGATAAACATTATTTTTTGTCTAGTATTTGAATGCAGTTATGTGGCCCAATTCCTGATGGGGGAGGGTGTTCAGGGCGTTAGCGCAACAGCACCAATATGCAAATTTGCGATAATTACGGTAATGTAGTAATTGTGGCTCGACATGACAACACTCCAAATCTGGTACTGGCAACTAGTACTGATTTACTGGCCGTGTGTTATCAGAGTTGAGGTGACTATACAGTCAAAAAATACCACAGCATGCGTGTCATGGAGACAGGAAGTCAAAGGTCGATATGACTGCAATGCATTGGCTTTACAACAGAGCATAAAGAGTTAAATCCCAAAAGTAGAAGTTGCTTGCAAAGCAATAACTACTATTAAAAATGATCTAAGTCAAACAATCTATCGCTCTCACACACACACACACACACACACACACACACATCTCACTGACCCCGCCTTACTGCTCCAACTCCCGAGACTCGAGTTGTGATTTACACCGTTATTATATGAGCAGCTGTGTTTTGCTCGACACAGGCTGCTAGGTGATATTGGATGTGACTAATCAATAGCACATGTGCATTAAAACCCCCGGGATTCACTTGAACGCACCGGTGTCAAAGAACGCCCTGCAACGCACTGGGATCCTCTGCAGCTCTTCAAATACAGCTTCACTATCCTAACCCGAACCCCAGAAACGTGTCCAATCTGTAACACTTAAGGTGTTCTCTTGAGCACGTATGACGAGCCCTTTTCATTATGTGTGGTGTAATTAAGCAATAATACACAAGACGTGGTGTATGGCCAATGCATAACAGCTAAGAGGCGATGCAGACAGCTATTAGCTGCGGTATATTGGGAATATACCGCAAAACCCCAGCGATGCCTTATTGCAATTATAAACAGATTACCAATACGAAGAGAGCAGTAAGAAATATTTTTTGTATGACCTGTGGTACGCGGTCTCATATACACAGATTCTAGCTGATCAGCATTCAAACCACCTGGCCCATAATGGCCAGTACAAACTGGTAGACACGGGTCCTAAATGCCTGTTGGCTGAAATTTTAGGTAAGGGAAAAGGCCAGCTGGGTGTGGCATATCGTGTTTGACACAACATGGTGCCGGAAACAGCCCTTAACCATTGTAAATTGACCATATACCATATGCCCCTAAGGAGGCTTTATTGCCGTTATAGTCTGGTTAACAGCCAGATTAAAACTATCATCTTTATCATACCAATTGGTCTGGCCACAATTGTCAGCCAATCAGCATCACAGGACTTAAACTACCCGATTTATAACATATAACATACATCATCAAACCCTGTAAGCTGATTGGTTGAAAGCTGATGTATGTCAGACTGTATACCACAGCTATTACGGTTTTGTTCTACTGTTCGAATTACGCTGGTGACCAATGTTTAAGCAATTAGACATTTCTGGTGTTTGTGTTATGTTGCCAATATAGCCCAGCTAATGGTGTATCACAACCCTGTTTTTTTATTGTGCATAGGAACCGCCCTTGTTATATTTAATCAGTTAAAATGACAATAGGCCTAGATATAGATGACATTTAAAATAGCCTACTCATTTTAGGAAATTAACACAGTCATACACACTTTACATGGATTCTAAAAACCATTATACCCGCCGACATTAACTAAGGTGTTACCCGTTCAACTCATTATCTTTAACCATCTTTTCCTGAAATTGGGCATCTGTCCAGCGAAATGCCGCACATTCTGAAGGTTTCCATGAGTAATCATTAGTCTTGACAATAGATGTACTTGTGTTGCCTTTCCTGTTTTCCCCTTTAACTTTGTAAGGCAAATTCAAAGAGGTATGATTCAGAATGATTCATGTCCTCCTTGAACACTGTCCTAGGACGTAACCTTGCTATGTTCAAAGGGTTATGGTAAGAAAGTGGTCACGCTCCGCTATTTGCAAAGGCCTTATCTCGTACTTCCTTAGCAGAGATATCCCAAGATAAGGCAAAACTATACAGGAAATTCACAGATGCACGTAAACTTAATATCATCCATATCACCTTTGTTAGAAGACACTTCGCTTAGCCTGTCTCAATATTACTACAATGCTGTTGGTATCAGTTACCAGTGTGAAAGACTTTGGACAACTCCAATTATGTAAAAAAAAATATATATTTATTTGAATCAAAATACAAAACGGATTTAAAAACGGTAAGCAAATAAAGTCTAATTTATAACAATGTTCCTCAAAAACCTACTTTTGCGTAAACAGCATTTCGTGGGAGAGGAGCAGTCTTTTCTTGCACAAGCACCTTGAACTTCCTGAACCTCGTCTTTTTGAGAAGTAGTAACTTCGGAAAAATGGGCATTCTTGTCCGTGCGTGGTTCTGTGTGTCATAGCGGAGTTTTTTTCCCTGAGGTGCAGACTTCAACAATCCTTTGAGTCTGAAAGGTGTCTATCTTCGACTCATTCGAAGTGCACTAGCTCCATTTATTTTTAGACAGCCCCGGCCATCTTTCCCCTGCAAAAACAAATTTCACGTTAATTCAATATTTTTGCATAAACATCAAAACACATTTCTGATCTTTTAATTCTGGAGTGGGAAACATCCGTTAATTAATATTACATGCATCTTTGTTTTTGGCATAATCCTGTTTGTTCTCCCTTGAGGTTAATACAAATATTTTTGTGCAATCTAATGTCATTATCAACAAACCCCTCCTCAGTTTTGCCTTTAAAGGATATCCAAGCAGATTGAAAATGGTATTAATAAATACATGATGTCCCAAAGGGATTATTTTCAATTTGGGTGTTCTATCGCAAGAACATTTTTGACAAATTGCTTTGAATTGATGGCTACCTATAATGATGGCTCTTAAAGTGATAAACTTTGCATTAGCATTGTTTTATGTTATTTTGGGATACCACTGTGAAATTACTATTTTAGTAAAGAATATTAAAAGCACAGCAACAGCTGCAGCAAAAGAACATAACATAACGCGTAATGCGCCCACTATGATAACAGCCCACTATGGGCCGGTTTCGCAAACACGGATTAAGCATAGTCCAGGACTAAAAAAATCAAGTTCAATAGAGAACTCCATTGAGCTGGTTTCTTTAGTCCTATTCCAGGCTTAATCTGTCTGCGAAACCGGCCCTATAAATCTACTGTGTAAACGTATTTCAATATATTTGTTATGACTTGTTTCACACGCTTACCACTTTTCGCTGATTGCTCAAGCAAAAGGTGCAAATTGTTCTAGGTTGCTTTTTCTCTCCATCTCCTTGGGCACGATACACTGCACTCAGACAGGGCTGCCCATCCTCGCGCCCGTCCCCAAAGACAAGAACGTTGGCCAAGTGCGAGATGTAGCTGGACGCCAACCGGAGCGTTTCAATCTTGGAGAGCTTTCGGTCAACTGGCTCCGTGGGTATAAGTGTCCGCAGCGCGCTGAAGGCTGTGTTGACGCTCTGGGTTCGGTCTCGCTCCCTGGCGTTGGCTGTGGTGCGCTGTTTAACCACAACAACCCCGCCGACTCCCATCACGCGGGAAAGCTGACGACATGTCTTCTCTGAAGAAGCACAGCATCCATAGCTTTGGTCTGAACTGCCGTCGCTCTCGCTGCGGTTCTCCTCGTCGTCAGACATCATGTTGAGGTCAGGAGGGTAGCAGGAAAAGGGATGAGTTGCCACTGGCCGAAGCATGGTAAAGGCCATGATAAACGAAATTATTGTGAAATTACTAAAAACTATTCTTCAAAGAAACGGGTAGTTTAATTTGTGCGCATGGGCAGCCGATGAGGCCAGAAATGGCATAGGAATTCCCCCTCGGAAAAAATGTTTTGACATATCCCATAGGATGGTTTGGCCGGATGGTCAACAGTGAGTGTGTGTGTAAACGTGCTTCAAGGAGCTCTTATAACCAAGTGTAGCCTCTCAGCAGAAGGGGAGGGGTTCAGGCAAACCAATCTGTCCATGGTAAGTCCAAAAGAAGGTTCTACCTTCAGAAATTTTAACACATTTTATTATAAAGTGAGTATAATTTTAAAACATTGTTTGGATTATGTTGTGAGGCTTCAACCAGTTTATTTAATTCCCATGATACAGACTTTTCTTTTAGGTTCCTATTGACAAATTTATCATGTTCCACAATCCAAAAATAGCTAATGTTGATTTTGTGTAGAAACATAACATTCAAATGTTGCACTAATTAAAATAGGCCAACAACCGTTTTTCATATATTCAAAAGATGCCGTTAGTGTGATTGTGCATAAGCAAGAGAGACGTGACAATCAGAGCAGTTAGAGAAAAAATACCTGCATGTTTTTGTCAACAAGATGCTTCATCAGATGTATAAAGGTATTTCAACCTGTGGAAAACTGCACAGGAACTGTCATACTTAAATCACTGAAAATTGGTGATTTATAGGTCTATGTACACAGTAACATTTATTGCCATGTTGTCAAGCTGAAGCTTGGGATAGTTGAACAGGTGGCGATAGACTCCATGTCTTCAGAAATAATCACTTGTTTACAACTTTGTTACTTTATAATGCATTACAACAAGGCTCATGTCGCTCTGTGTTCTACATTTTAAAGTGTATCCGTCTAAAGCCCCTTTGACAGGTCCTGTCCTCTGAGGCCAATCTAACAGTGGCGCAACGGTGAGTCCACATCAGTTTGTCTAATGGGTTAAGTGAGCTGGGTAAATAAACAGGCAGCAGATGCTGGAGGTGATCAAGCCCACCACTTTCTCAGTTTTCGTCCCAAATGGCACCCCATTTTCACCACAGTGCGCCACTTCCGATCTGCCTCGGTCAAAGCTAGCACACGACGAAGGGTACAGGAGGCCGTTTGGGACACGTCCGCTGGCTGTGGAAAAGCAAATGGCTTCCAGATTCGCTGGTGTGTACCATCAAAGGGGCCTGTTTGGTCTGC
>JACXGI010000479.1:96073-117600 GCA_016801175.1 Esox masquinongy
CCCCCCCCCCCCCCCCCCCCCCCCTCAGTTTGGAACCGTAAATACTTTGCCCCTCCCACACCAAGGAATGCTACCAAAAACCTGTTGAGGTGATTAAATCAGGGATATTTAGTGCGACCGTAATGTTATCCATAAGATACAGATTATGGTGCAAAAAAAGATATGACTGCGTTTACACAAAACCATGAGCTGTGACCATCACGTGACAAAAGAAAATGAAAAACAAGATTTATTTTCTCATGTCTGAATAGGCAAACAGCTGAACAGTCTTTCCCAGCAGGCCTGACAAATTCCCCACTTTTGGAGAATTCACCATCGCCTCCTCCACACCTCCTGACCGCTTTCTCCTTTGGACAACTACTGCGTTGTTTTCGGTGATGACACGGTGACCACATCGCGAGTCAGACCCAATGTTGTGTCAGCGCCAGCAGAGCAGGGCCATGCCGACACGCTGGGCTACTCTCTGTGGTCAGACGTGTTGACTCACAGACGCCGCAGAGAAAACAGCTGCACAGGAGAGAGTGCAGAAGTCCAGACCTAGAGCAAATATAGCCTGGTGTCAGATCTGTCAGTGCTCTCTTGCCAATTCACATTTCTATGAAGCCATAGGAATTGTCAAGACAGCTAAATAAACATATCTGGAACCAGGCTAGATAAGGGTAGCTACTCAGAGTGACACCAGACCAGCTGCATTTTGAACACACTATGAGGCCTACAATAGAGTTAAATATTTACTACACTTTTAGCATGGGGGGATTTGTGCTAACAAATAAAAGCATGTTAGGATATAAAGTTTGCATGGTATCTTTTAGAGAGATTTCTCCAAGTGAACATTGCTGCCGTCACACCCTTTTTGGGGAGGAAAAGCATCACAATGAAAACATTTAAAGTTGTCTGGGTTGTTATACTACAAACCCATTTCCAAAAAAGTTAGGTCGCTGTGTAAAATGTAAAGAAAAACAGAATGCGACGATGTGCAAATCATTTAAACCCTATATTCAATAGACAATAGTACAAAGACTACATATCAAATGTTGAAACTGAGAAATGTTATTGTTTCTTGGAAAACACTTTACATTTGATGCCAGCAACACATTTAAAAAAAGCTGGGACAGGGGCAACAAAAGACTGGAAAAGTTGTGTAATGTAAAAAAACAACCTGGTGGAACATCTCAGAACTAATTATGTTTATGTTAATTGGCAACAGGTGAGTAACATGATTGGGTATAAAAAGAGCATCCCAGGGAGGATGAGTCTTTCAGAAGTAGAGATGGGGAGGGGTTCACCACTCAGTGAATGACTGCGCAGGCAAATAGTGCAACAATTTAAAATGTTTCCTAATTTAAAATTGCAAAGAGTTTTCCCAGCATAAAATTGCAAATAATGGATCTCATCATCTATGGTACATAATATAATTAAAAGATTCAGAGAATACAGAGAAATCTTTGTACACAATGGAAAACCAATATTGGATGGCCATGATCTTCAGGCCCTCAAGTGGCACTGTATTAAAAACACACACAATTCTGTAGTGGACATCAATACAAGGGTTCAGGGGCACTTCCGAAAACCATTGTCTGTGAACACAGTATGCTGCTGCATCCACAAATGCAAGTTAAAACTCTACCATGCAAAGAAGAAACCATACACTGTGTGCACAGTTATTAGGCAAATCATAATCCTCAAGATTTATTTCATTGTTGAACAAACACAATGCTCTCAGTCAATCCAAAATATAATTGAACCTCAAACCTGAATGTTTAACAAAGGAAAAGTGAGTTTTGATCTTTCTCAGGGGAATACATAGGAGTGCAGAATTATTAGGCAACAATTGGTGTGCAGAATTATTAGGCAACTAATTAAAAAAATTATTTCTCCCAACTCACGTGTTTATATCAATTTTTAAAGTATGTGTAACAAATAAGTAACACAAAATGACAATTAATTAATTTTTTTCTCCTTATATCGGTCACCTAAAATATTCAGTGACCAATATAACCACCCTTCTTTTCAATAACTGCCATGAGCCTTCCATCCATGGAGTCTGTCAGTTTCTTGATCTGTTCACGATCAACTTTCGCTGAAGCAGCAACCACAGCCTCCCAAATAATGTTCAGAAAGGTGTATTGTCTTCCCTGACTGTAAATCTCACGTTTGAGAAGAGCCCACAAATTCTCAATAGGATTTAAGTCAGGAGGGGAAGGGGGCCAGGTCATTATTCAGGCATCTTTGTGTATTCAGGCATCTTTGTGGCCCTTGCTGGCTAGCCAAGCAGTGGAGTACTTGGATGCATGTGATGGAGCATTGTGCTGCATGAAGATCATGGCCTTCTTGAATGCTGAGAACTTCTTCCTATACCACTGTTTGAAGAAAGTATCTTCCAGAAAGTAGGTTTGGGAGTTGAGTTTCAGTCCATTTTCAACCCGAAAAGGTCCAACTACCTCATCCTTAATGATAGCAGCACATACCAGTACCCCTCCACCACCTGGCTGGCGCCTGACTGAAGTGGTGCTGTGTGTCCATTAGTGATCCAGCCACGGGCCCATTCATCTGGTCCATCAAGAGTCACTCTCATTTCATCTGTCCATAAAACCTTCGAAAAATCTGTCTTCAGGTATTTCTTTGCCCAATCTATAAAGTACATTTCAAATCTTATTCAGTGGTGGTCGTGTTTCAGCCTTCTTGACCTTGGCCATGTCTCTGAGCACTTGTCACCTTGTACTTCTGGACACTCCAGGTAGTTGCAGTTCTGGAATATGATGGCACTGGAGGATAATGGGTTCCTGGTAGCTTCACGTTTAATTCTTCTCAAGTCTTTTGCAGTTAATTTGCGTCCATTCTTCTCCATGCGTTTTTTGCACCCCAGCTGACTATTTGCAACAAAACCTTTGATTGTCCAGTGGTCACGCCTCAATAGTTTAGCTATTTCAAGAGTGTTGCATCCGTCTGAAAAGCATTTTACAATTTTTGACTTTTCAGTGTCAGTTAAATCTCTTTTTTGGCCCATTTTATCTGAGGTCATGAAGCTGCCTAATAATTATGCATACCTTGATATTAGGTGTTATTCACTGATGGCACACCCTCCCTCATTACACCAATATATTTTACCTGAAAATTATTCAATCCAATGAGCATTCAAGTTTATATGGTTTGGAGTTGGAAAATGTGCATAGAAATAATGATACGATCAGAATACTCACTTGCATAATAATTGTGCACGCAGTGTATATAAACAAGATCCAGAAATGCCACCACCTTCTTTGGGCCCGAGCTCATTTAACATGGACTGAGGTGAAGTGGAAAACTGTCCTGTGGTCTGACAAATCAAAATTTGAAATTATTTTTGGAAATCATATATGCCACATCCTCCAGACTAAAGAGAAGACGGACCATCTGGCTTGTTATCAGAGCACAGTTCAAAAGCCAGCATCTGTGATGGTATGGGGGTGCATTAGTGCACATAGCAAGGAACAATTAATGCTGAACAATATATACAGGCTTTGGAGCAACATATGCTGCCATCCAGACAACGTCTTTTTCAGGGAAGGCCTTACAACAGCATGGCTCTGTAGTAAAAGAGTCCGGGTGCAAAACTGGCCTGCCTGCAGTCCAGACCTGTCACCAACTGAAAACATTTGGCGCATTATGAAACGAAAAATACGACAAAGGAGATTCTGAACTGTTAAGCAGCTGCAATGCTATATCAAGCAAGAATAGGAAAACATTTCACTTTCAAAACTAAATTAATTGGATTCCTCAGTTCCCAAATGCTTACAGAGTATTGTTAAAAGAAGAGGTGATGCCCCTGTCCCAACTTTTTTGAAAACATGTTGCTGGCATCAAATTCAAAATGGGCATGTTTTCTTCCCCAAGAACAGTAACATTTCGCAGTTTCAACATTTAATATGTTGCGTTTGTACTATTTTCAATTATATATAGGCATGAATGATTTGGACATCACTGCATTCTGTTTTCATTTGCGTTTTACGCAGCATCCCAACTTTTTTGGAAACGGGGTTGTATATACAGCTCTGGAAAAAATTAAGAGACCACCGCAAAATCAGTTTCTCTGGTTTTACTATTCATAGGTATGTGTTTGAGCAAAATGAACAGTTTTGTTTTATTCTATAAACTACTGACCACATTACTGCCAAATTCCAAATAAAATATTTTCATTTAAAATATTTATTTGTAGAAAATAACAACTGGTCAAAATAACCAAAAAAATATGCATTGTTTTCAGACCTCAAATAATGCAAAGAAAACACATTCATTTTTCAACAACAAAATACTAATGTTTTAACTTAGGAAGAGTTCAGAAATCAATATTTGGTGGAATAACCCTGATTCTTAATCACAGCTTTCAAGCGTCTTGGCATGCTTTCCACTAGTCTGTCACATTGTTGTTGGGTGACTTAATGCCACGCCTGGCACAAACATTTAAGTAGCTCGGCTTTGTTTGATGGCTTGTGACCATTTTCAGTGGGGTTCAGGTCTGGAGATTGGGCTGGCCATGACAGGGTCTTGAACTGGTGGTCCTCCATCCACACCTTGATTGACCTGGCTGCGTGGCGTGGAGCATTATCCTGCTGGAAAAAACAATTCTCAGAGTTGGTGAACATTGTCAGAGCAGAAGGAAGCAGGTGTTCTTCCAGGATAACCTTGTACTTGGCTTGATTCAAGCGTCCTTCACAAAGACACACCTGCCCGATTCCAGCCTTGCTGAAGCATCCCCAGATCATCACCGATCCTCCACCAAGTTTCACAGTGTGTGTGAGACACTGTGGCTTGTAGGCCTCTCCAGGTCTCCGTCTAACCATTGGACAACCCGGTTTTGGACAAAGCTGAAAATTGGACTCGTCAGAGAAGATAACCTTACTCCATTCCTCTACGGTCCAATCCTTAAGGTCTTTTGCAAACTTCAGCCTGGCTCTTCTTTGCTTAAGTCCCTAGGAGCCTGCTTCGAACCGTCCTCGCTGTGCACTTCACCCCAGCTGCTGTTTGTCATTCTTTTTGTAGGTCACTTGATGTCATCCTACAGTTGTTGAGTGACATTCAAATGAATTGACGGTCATCTTGGTCAATGGACAGTCGTTTTCGCACTCTGCCAATCTGTAGCTTTGTTGTCCCCAATGTCTGTTGCTTGACCTTGTTCTTATGAACCGCCGTCTTTGACATTTTCAGGATGGAAGCAACCTGACGCTCACTGTATCCCTCTGCCAGTAAAGCCAGAATTGAACCCTTCTTTTCCTCACTCAAAGATTTTCTTTTCAACTCTTTTGTCATGCTGAATAGTTATTTTTTTAATACAATTACTTTTAAAGTGCTACTTGCACTGTTTTTGCCATTCAGCTGGTCCTATTGCAAGAGGATAGTGATGACCACAGAAGTGGTTTTTATACTTTTCCTCATTAAATTAGATTTGGTTCAGGTAATCACCTAATCACTACCTCATTAAGTAAAATGAGCTGTGCCTATGTTTGAATTTAACAGACACTGGAATGGAATGGCTGCCATACATGTAGAGATGCTGATTTAAGAAAAATTAGGAGTGGTCTAAATTTTTTCCAGAGCTGTATGTCAAATGGGTCTTTAAAAAGTCTTAAATTAATTCATCTAAATAAAAGGCCTTAAAGGTCTTTAAAAAACTATTTATTAAGTTCTGTTATCATTGTGGAGAGGTGATGTATAAAATAATGTGTGATTTGTGAACACATTTTAGCTCTGGTAGCGCGCAGAGGGTACCCACGATTTCAGAATAAAATGTTAGATGTCAGCAAGACACTCGTGACGGTTGGCTGCTCCCAACACGGTTGTTTATAAGATAGATAGCTAGATAGTACCAAGCCAGGTAACCATGGGAAAGTGCAAATTCAATCAGTAGTTGTTGGACAACAGCAACTTTGTTTTGTGGTTGAAATCTGTTGAAGGAAAAGAAAACAAAGCCCACTGTGTATTTTGCAAGAAGTTTTTCAAACTTGGCACTATGGAAATTAAATCTATGGAATCCAATTAAGTGTGAGAAATACAAAAACAATAGGAAAACGCTGCGAAATTCCTTCAACAAACGCCCAACATTTCTAAGTTTTGTTTGGTCGTATCACAGATGACAGTCCCATGAAGTACAGCCAGTAACATCATTGTTTGCAGTAGGCTTATTGCTATAACAACAATGGACCCTGGCACTTACAGACGGTCCGCGGTAAGCGATGGATCGTTCACAAACAATGTGTTCTTTTTGAACAAATCTTTTTGAATCTTAATTCATGATTCATCTCAGTAGGATCTTCGAATCCAGGGCCCTGGATCACCAGTGAACGGTGATCCAGGGCTCTTTCGGATCTTCGAATCTCGTTCACCAGAAGGAACAATGAATGATTATCCATGGCTCTTTCGAATCCAAATCTCGTTCACTGGAAGGAATGATGAACGATGATCCATGGCTCTTTCGGATCTCCGAATCTCGTTCACTGGAAGGAACAATGAACGATGATCCACGGATCTTCAAATCTCATTCACTGGAAGGAACGATGAACGATGATCCACGGATCTTCGAATCTCATTCAAGGAACGATGAATGAAATGAACGATGAATGAAATAAACGATGATCCATGGATCTTTAGGCACTTTGCATTACCTGAGAACGATGGAAGGCGAACAACTAATGAGGAAATAATTCTTTCAATCTTTCTGTTCTCCAAGTATCTCATATTATCATCCTTAATGTTCCAAAGTAAGAAACGTTAGCTACAATAAATATATGGACAGTAGGCTGTTATTCAGCTGTCAAGTTATTATGTTATGTACATGTCTATTGGTAATACTGTAACTGGCAGGACTCGATTAAACTGATCAGATTTATTAATAAACTTTTTTCTCAGGTGGGGGGGACTGATTCAAATGAACGAAATGAGTCGAAAGATTAGTTCTTTTTACTGAGCGATTCGAAAAGATCCGGATCAGTAAAGTGAGTTGAACATCCCATCACTAAACTGAACCGCGAGAAAGTTCTGCCTACCGTGTGTACAACCACGCGGGGGTGTACACATTATAGCTACATTTTTACTTTAGGGAATTGTAGTCTTACATTAGGTATGCTATGTTGCTAATTAGCATGTACACGTTTGTAGGGGTAATTTAGGCAAATATGTTTACATTCGTCACCTTGTTTTGACGAGATTTAAACGGCTATGAAAACGGCAAGGTGGTGTAAAGTCTATACGAAACACATACCTTATTTGAAGCGATTCTTATGGGGAAAATTAATGGGGAAAACGCCAAAAGAACCGGAAACTAGCCAGTTTAGCATTTTGCCACTAGGTTTTATGGGGATTATGACTCATACTATTTCAGTCAATGTCGTCTAAAAATTACTTCACAGATATTGTATGTTTTTGTAAATTAAATAAAAATGACAGACAACTACATTAAATAATGTAGTTGGCTAGGTAAGCAGATTATTTGTATTTCGCATCTGTGTGCAATTCTTGTTATCAAGGCTAGCAGAGAAGGGACCAAGTCACAAGTAAGTCTCAAGTCTTAACCCTCGTTCCGAGTCATGTCCCAAGTAATGATGGGCAAGTCTCAAGTCAAGTCCGAAGTTCCACAGCTCAGATGGAGTCAAGACCCTAATTTTTGTTTTCAAGTCTTCAAGTCAATGATTAAGAAAAGTTTTATTATATAATAGAGATGATCAAATCTTTTTTTGTCATTTATTTTTTTAATTAGCTAAAAGGAACCTAATGTTATTCAGTAGGTTGTCTTTATGTATTTATATGTTGTCAATTGTCTTCATGTATTTAGATAAAATATTTATGTTTTAAAAGTAAGCCTATTTAAGAATGTTAAAAACAAAACAAAAATGCTGTCCACGTTCAAAAAAGCCTAGGGAAAGCCATTGCATGCTGGTAAATTTGAGAATATTACAAAACATTCTTAGCGAAACAAATTAGGAGATGCCTTAGGAATCTCACTGGTAAATGAGAATTGGAATATACTGTATAACCCTCCATGAATCAGACTGTTGTTTCTAAACTAATCACCAGGAAATTCCTTGAATAGAGTTTAGTTTCCCATCTCCCTATAGGCACAGCACCGCCCTAATGTCATTCCTACCTGTTTTTGTGAGATTTCAGGAGTCTCATAAAGTTAGCCATTGTGGCGCATCAGTAATTTTGGTTTTGCATTTTTTGCAGACTGCTGTCATTTTACTCCGCACCTCGACATAGTCGTCGAATCCAAATGTAACTACTTTCAAAATACATCCAGATGCCATTTTAGCGAGTTCTCAATCACATCTGAATTGATGACGTGACGTTGACAGCTGAACTTTAGGTCAAGTATGAGTGACATTGAGAAAAGTGAAACTAGAGTGAAGTCTTGTGGTTATCCCGCCCACCCTCACCCAGTGCATGCGACTTGGGAACATTGAACACAAGGTGTTTGAGCTTCGGGCAGCGCCAGCAGACAGAGGTGAGATAGGTTGAGAGGAAGGTGCTGGGAAAACAAAATCCCTCGAGTCATACAGTTCGAGTCGAAGTTAAGTCACAAGTCATAGGCGTCAAGGTCAAGTTAAGTCACAAGTCATAGGCGTCAAGGTCAAGTTGCAAGTGTTTTCTCTTTTTACCAAGTCAAGTCTCAAGTCGTAAAATATGTGACTCGAGTTGTACTCGAGCTCAAGTCATGTGACTCAAGTCCACATGTCTGGGCTATTGGCCTGTTGTTATAATAGTGTTCATTTGGTTTCGAAGTGGCATTAAAAAAGTCTTAAAAAGCCTTCAATTTAATGTGCTAAAACCTGCAGATACCCTGTATGTAAGGGACAAACACCAAAACTTTGTGTGTTACCATGGAAATGATGGACGACTCAAGGCTGAGTCCCTTTGCGTTTGTTTCTCCAAGGTAACTTACTGAATGGAGATGTTTCTCCCTCTTATAACAAAGTGGCCAACAAACAACAACGTAAGCAAACATTTAATTGTAGATTAATTATCAATGTTTTTTTTCTCCCATAAAAATACGTCAAAAACGCCTAATGTGACTTCTCTTTCACGTCTCAGTTAATGCACTCCAGTTATTGTAATTTAATTTAATAACTGTAATGTAATTTAATTCTCATCTTTCTTCCAACGAAGATCTTCCATTTGTGCGTTAATTCAAACACTGTTTTAAGATAACACTTTGTGCACAGTCAGATTCAATGTGTGAGAAAAAAGGTTTTTCCAGTTTATGGGAATTCAAACCTCAAAAGATGAGTCTTTCACTCCACCCTTCCACCCTCTCTTTTTACCTCCTTCCCTTTCTTTTTTCCCTCTCTACCTCCCTTCTCTGTCATCTTCCCTCCCTTTACGTCCGTAACTCTTACTCCTCTCTCGCCTTCCATCCCCTCACCTCCCTCCCCCCATTCCCTGATCGTCTTACGTATATTTCAACATGTTGAGTTATCTGGACAGGTGGGCCTGTGTGTTTGGTCACCAAATGGCTGTGTACTCCTGTAGTCTGATTACCCCCATTCACTTTAGTTTTGCTTAACTTCTGGTTTACATGGAAACTAAATGGAGAATTTACATTTCAGTCTTTCCAGATCTGACCATAACCAATACATCAGTGTAAATTAAATGTAACTGTTTAGTCAACATTCTGACATGTTTCTAATTTGATATGTCTTGTTTGAGAGAGTACTTAGTTATGTTCCCTATGTCATTTTCTTATTTAACTTCTATTTAACCAGGGCAGACACAATGAGACCTAGGTGTACAGAAAACACAATTCTACGCAAAATATACACGGTACACATACAGTATACACATTAACCGTTGTAATCAAATAAAACAAACACATTTACCACTATAAAAATCCTTAGCTGCGACATTTTCTTGGCCAGATAATGACAAGGGGACATTTTGGTGGTGTTTTTGGAGCATGTGTTGAGGTTTGACCCCTCCTGACAATCCAGCCATTGTGTCATCATCATCATCATCATCCGCTCTGAGACGCTTGTCTCTCCCAGATAATTAAATGACAACTCCTCGATCACAACAGGAAGTCTTCTCACACGCGACGATTCTTTGGAGAAGCCGGCTAGCAGGCCTTAATGTTCGCCTGGCCAGGCCTGTGGTTCCTCTGACCCACATTAGACAGTTTCCTCTCAGGTCACTTGGGACCTTGGGCCCTTGTCTCAACTCCAAGGTGTTCACGGTTTGGCAAGTTTATCAGACCGGAGAATTTACAAGAGCCAAAAAAAGCTGTCTTTTTACGATCCTACTTCCAAGTTTAAAGACTTGAAGAATCTGATTAAAGTAGGCTATAAAAGGTCCTTCCACCCAGGTCCTCTGACGACGGGCTCTTGATTGGGGACGATCATATCCTTAGTCATGATCGGCCGAGGGAAGACCTGGAGCATGGATAAGGGCCGTGTGGTCATTGTGTCAACATTTTTATGTACAGTGTGTGGGTTTTAGCTGTTTTTAATGGCTAGCTACATCCTTCTCACACACTGTGGTTTGGAGTGGCTGCCCTATGTGGGTTTTTGTGTGTACAAGTGGGGACGCATTGTGTCTCAAAATAGTCGTCTGGAGTGGACTGAGACACATAGCTGTGCTTTCCCATGGGGGCCCGGTGGCCTGGGCTTGGGGAGGGATGTTTCTGGGCCCCGTCTGGGCCAGAGGGGGAAGGGGACCTTGTTCTCATGACACCTGACCCAGTCCACATCCTGTCTCTAGCCCATCAGCCCAGTGTGGTCAGGGGCCAGAGCCAGACGGGTGGAGAGCCTCTGGCCTGCATGAGATCCCGGTGGCTGGACAATCCGGCAGGACCTGAAGAGTAAAGGTACAAGAACGAATGAAGAAAAACAGCCATGTTACACACTGGTTGAGAGCATGAGGTTCTACCCTCATGTTATTGCGTCCTTATTTCTCAGGATGGACGCTGATATATCAAAGTGTTTGCTTGTTAGTGTGCATTAGATTAAGGACTGACCGGTTGATCAGAAGAACAATGTTGTGTTTATTGGATAGATCTTCTAAAAATGTTATCACCCTCTAGTGGTAAGAAGAAGAGTTACAGTTAGAGCAGTTGTCCGTTGTCATGAGTTAGTTGAATTGATGCACGCAAAGATTCAGATTCATTCTCTGTCTATGTATTGGGTTATTCTGTCTGTGTATTGTATTTATTGTTGTTATTCTGTCAGTTGATTCTGTGTACTGTGGCAGCACTATTGCACCCAATCAACTTTCAGGTTTATATAAATATGTAAAATAAGTTGATTCTGACTGGGCGAAGAAAGAATGTTTTCTGAATTAATTTATAGTTTTATTTACTTGATAGTCTATGTGTCAGATAATGTTAATTCTAGTAAACCACTGTCTTGATCGTGTTTATGATTATCTGACATCTTGAAAATAGCATGGGGCATAGGCAGAAACTTAGTTAAAATATCATCTTTTAATAATTAATATTACTTGGAAATTGAAAAAGTTCAAGGCTTTCCCAATTACATACAAAGTTGAGTACAATTAAAATTCACTAGCCGTACTGTAGCTTCACATAAGGCAAATCATTAATGGTCCCAAACATAATAATCGTGTAACAATTTCCCTCTGACTTCTTATGTATAATTATTACACTGTGGTTTATGATAACAGCCTGTGCATAGATTCAAATACAAAGGATTAAGCATTTCCTATATAGAACATGGATATATTAACTACTATTATGAATGAGATCAGATATACTACAGGCTACATTTATCCAAGAAATATATTACAGCATAAGATGTTTAATTCAGAAATCAAATACATTAATGACATTATATTGAAAACAATAAATTAATAATTTTATATATACATAAATAAATAAATACACAAACATGTTTCTCGTAGAAGATATGTTTAAGGAAACTTAAGAGCTAATTTGTATATAAAATAATACTGAAATGTAAATTATTGCAAGTAAATAAATAACAGTCCATAAAAAATATTTGAATAAAAAATATTCACATTTTAAAAAGTTACTCAGTCCTCTGTGGCAGTTACTGCTCAGTCAAAACGCAGGACATGGAAGATGTTTGGTGAGGACTGCTTTTTGACGAGGGTTATATTCATTAGTCATCCAATTCAAGGAATCGGATGGAAACAAGGTAAGGGACTAGCTAAATGTGTCCAGTGACATGTTTATATGGAGAGGTCAATCATGCTTCTGCATTATGATGCATGTATGTGACAGTATAAAGTATTTCATATAGCAGCCATGTTCGCTCTTCACTGGCAATATTGACCAATAGCAGTTTATGGAAATGTTTCCATTCCAAACAATGCTGTTGCGTGTAACTGAACATCAGGACTCAGAAACCAAATACCCATCATTTTTCAAAGACGCTAACATGGCCTCTGTTGTAACAGTGTGCCTATATCTGGATTTGTCCCCCCAAAAAATCACAGTTCAAAACAATGTTCTGTCACGTGATCTAAAAAAGTACAACCCTTCTCTCTCGTAGAGGACACGTTACCTCAGCGAGAGACACCTGGGTAACTTAAACTGAAAAAGCAAGATCCCTGATCAGTCGTCGGAACAGCAGTCCTCCTCATCTCCGGGGCCCTTCAGGCAGGCCGACTCATAGTGCTTGTTCAGGTAGGACTTGAGCGCGAAGCTCTTGCCACAGCGCTCGCAGTCGTAGCGCTTGAAGGCCGAGTGCGTTTGCATGTGGGCGCGCAGGTTGGAGCGGTCCGCGAATGCCTTGCCGCAGTGGGCGCAGGCAAACGGCTTCTCGCCGGTGTGCGAGCGCATGTGTCCCTGCAGCAGCCATGGTCGGCTGAACGCCTTGCCGCACACGGTGCACTCGTGCCGCAGGTCGTGGGTGAGCATGTGCATGGCCAGTGCCGGCATGGACACATAGGCCTTGTGGCACGTGGGGCACTTCCTGGCCTGCTGGCCGTCCAGGCTGCGGTGCGTCTGCTTGTGACGGCTCAGGTTGGACGACGTGGCATAGGTCTTGCCGCATTCGCCACACGTGTAGCGCCCAGGCCCTTTGGGTTTCCCCGACTTCCCTTTGGTGGCCTTGGCCCCTTTGGCTGGCGGGGAGCCCGCTTCCGCGCTGCTATCCCTCCCGTCGCCGCGCCGGTCCTGCTGCCTGCGGTTGGCCCTTCTCCGAGAGCGGCCGTCTGAGATGAGGAATGCATCCACCGCGTAGCCGCTGCCGTCCGACTCGGCGGTCACGCTTGAGCGGGGGCTGTCGGGCTGCTCCATGTCGTGGTCGGAGTAGTCCTCCCCGCCGCTGCCCCCGGCGCTCCCTGGGGAGAAGCGGAGCCCCGAGGAGAGCCCCGTCTGCCTCCTCGACTCTGGCCCCTTTGTGCCATGGCATATTGAGGGGATGACATAATCCTGGATGTAGCCTGCAGTGGATTAACAAGAGAAACACGTTGAATACATTTATTCTCTCTCTCTCTCTCTCTCTTTCTCCCTCTCTTTCTCCCTCTCTCTCTCTCTCTATATATATATATATGAAAAAAAACCTGTTTATTAACAAAAAACCCTGTTTAGGTAAGCATGCAATGGTAAGATTCGATGATGTCTCTGATTTGCTGATCGAAGCTTGTTTTCATTCATCCTTCTTTAATTATTATTTTTATTGTTGAGTTAAAATCAGCTGATCTGATCCCACCACTCATTGATCAACATGGGACCGTATACAGGAAACCATTAAGCAAGTGCTTGGTTCAGCACGCTTTCCGAATTAAATATGAATGACTCTTCAGTGCACCGCTTTGCACTGGTCAATAACTCATCTAGCTCTAAACAAGGGCTTTTGTCTGTATCCCAAATGGCATTCTATTCCCCATGTAGTGTGCACTACGCTTGGTTATAAGTCATGCTCACAATATAGGTAAAAAGGTTGCCATTTGTGACTTGCTAAAGGACTATCACTGCGAGCTACACACTAAAACAAAACCATCGCAGACAAAACCCAAGTACTATTCACTGACATGGCCAGAAACAGTCATAAAATTAAAGGCACTTAGTTCTCCACAACCAATCCACCTGTCGTCGTCCCATCACGTGCCCCCATTTCTAAAATCTGTTATTGTGGAGGGGGCCGAAAACAAAACAGAATGTCTAAGCGGAGAAATCCCCCAAAGCAGCTAAATCATTTTAATCAGATCATTTTCCATCTGTGATGTGGTGAAAGTGCCCGTGAGTATGGTAATGGAGAGATTGAATGACAGGTGCAGTGTGATTTTGGGATGGGGAGCTGGAGGCGAAGGAGGGGGTTGTGGTCTGATCCTGACAGCAGTGCTGACTATACTGTGTTCTGTCCTGCAGCACAAAGGGAACCAGACAGCTGGCATCCTAAATCTGGGGACAAATGACCCAGCGAGCCGAAGCTCGGTGCTTATGAAGGACATTCCGCTAACAACAAAAACACAAATTTCTATGGAAGTACTTTGCCTGGAAATCACTGTATCAGTTGACTAAACTGCATGTGCATATTAGGTCGTTTTGTAGTCCCTCTCGTTTAAAAGAAAAAACGTCTGAATGAGGTCGCGCCAGGGATGTTGCTTTTTTTCCATTTTAAGATGAGATTTTGTTATGAATGATCTTCTCTACCAATAAACCATCAGCTTTGTCAGTTCACCAGGAACAAACAATGTATCCTGTAGATGTATTTTAGAGGGGGGGGGTGGGGGGGGGTTGAATTGCTGCAATCTGACCCCCTCCGGGCCTCTAGCATCCTGTACGATCAGAGGAGAAGGAGAGATGACGAGATGGAAGAACGGAGAGGTATTCGATGGATGTGGGGGGTTGATAACGGAACTCAAGGGCAGCAGCTTCCTAACTGAGGACAAACCAGTCCCAGGTGGATATCTGCTTTCTGGTAGTGGTGGTGGAGAGGGTTTGGACCTCACAAAGGCACGGGTGGAATTTCCAGCAATACATCAATGCAGCTACGCCAGGATCTATGCACACAATAGTATTAAAAACCCTGTTGTGTGATCTGCTTCTGCATTAAGCTGATTGGTCCGGCGTGACCTGAATTCACTCTGCTGGAGTTAGAAAACAAAAGTCTGGAGGCATTGGGTGATCTGGGGTGGGGTTTAGGGCTGTGTGTGGCTGGGGGGGGGGATTAAAAACAAAACACAACATTACAGTCTTCATGACAGCAGGGAAGGCATGGGCCAAGAGGTTGACTAATGTCTCCAAAACAGTATTGTAAATTAAAAAAGAGAATGTTTTTGACTTGAATCAAACGGCCCACCATCAATATTGACAACAACAAGCACACTGATGTGTTCTTTCCCCCTCTATACTACATTTTCGCAATATGAAATTTTCAAGCAATCTCAACTCACCATTTTCACTCAAACGGACTGCCAAGTTGGTGGCGGACTCTGTGATGGCCCGTGTGAGTGCGTACGACACGTTGTTATGGTGACTGTGATGATGATGATGATGATTAGAGGAAAAATCATGAACCTTCAGTTGTTTCACCAAAAAGGAACGTGGCATTTTCTTGACTGCCCGCTCCTAGTGCCTCATACGAAGAAGAAAAAACACTGAAAGAAGCCAAAGGCCTGCAGCTACTTCAGGATAACACTTCAGCAAAGGCCCCAAGTCAGTGAAAGCCAAAATGGAGGTGGAGGATGCCAAAGGATGCTGTGATTTCCCTCGCTGTTAAAACTCCCCGGCAAATGGCCTCCGTCCGAATGCTTGGCAAAAGCGAAAGACAAAGGACGAGAGAGAGAAAAGAAAGAGGTGGAAAGAAAGTGTGGAGAGATAGAGACAGCGTGAGAGAGAGGAGATTGCTAGACTAGCTGAGCTCAGCAGTCGTACAGGCTTTTATATGGAGCACGAGCCCCCCAAAGATCAGGTGGTGCCTTTGGAAAAAGGAGCCTGCTTAGCATTAATCCATCAAACATCCCCAGGGACACACATCAAATTACCACGAGCCGTCTGTGCATCCCTGTGCACATGCACGCATGCACACACACATACACACTAGTGCGTAGACGTATGCACGCACAAACACATGCGCACACACACTAGTGTGTAGACGCACACACACACACGCACACACACTAACGCACACGCACTTTGCAGCCAACCCCAGTCAATCCCCCCCTCCTCTTGGTCTTCTACCCCTTTATCGCTCCACTCACACAGAGCGGGGGGGAGCAGACAAAAGCATCGCTAGAGCACGTGGGTGACACTTCACACACCGTCTTGTCCACTATTGTATTCTCATGAAGTAGCTAACAGTTTACGCTTCATTTCCCCCCTGAACCAACTGTTATGTTTGTGTGTGTGTCCCACACACACACACACACACCACCGCAGACACGCTAATCTTCGACGGCTAAATGCTCATTAACAGAATTTGATTTCAGAATTTAGGTACATGATTATGTAATTGGGATACAGGTTTTGCCAACACTGTGGTGGACACGGTCAGCTGTGGCAGTAGCCCAGTAAGAGCAGTGTAAATTATGCTGGTTAACTGTAAATTATGCTGGTTAACTGTAAATTATGCTGGTCCCCAAGTTGACCATTTCGTATTTATATTTAGCTGAGCATGGCACTCAGCCCTATCTAAAGCCTCACGCTTAAAACACCTCAGATTATCCTGTGTCTTGAAATGCATCTGATGTAGTGTTGTTTAAATACATTTGACGTTCACATTCTCAACATTGCAGAGATAGATGCCAGTGCAGCCCCAACAGCTGGGATTTTTCACTTTCATCCCTTGTAGGTTTCTGTCAGTTTTATGTCCACTTAAAGAATCTCTTGCCCTCAACGTCAAACGACCTACTGACAATGGTCCCTGTAACGACTTCTGGTCTGGTGGCTGTGACGGCTTGACCCCTGCATGTCGGAAGGGGTGGCGGGGTCAGCAGCGGAGTGGTTTGTCAAAAAACCGAGGTCTGGACAGTGAGAAAACACACTCGCACGCAGATGGGTGTAGAGAAGTTGAAGGTACTTTTGAACTAAAGTTCTCTGGTGTATTTTTCCAAATGCCCAAACAGACAGAACCTGCTGTCTAGCAACAAGAATAGTGAAACTATGAATTCTACACATGGCTGATTTGCCTAATTTCTTTCATTTTTATTTTATTTTGGGGAGGATTTTTTTTCATTGGGGAGGAGTAAAACATTTTGGCAAAAAAGTGTTTGGTAAACAAAACATGTATAACCTGTATATTTTGAACATTTTGTGTATTTTATCATTGATTATCATTACCTTGCATGTCACCGGGTGCATTTTGATTGGCTAACTGCATAGTAAGGAAGGCCACAGAGTACATAAAGAGCGAGCGGCTATTGTGGTCTGTTTTAGTAGCGATAAGTGAGATAATTTGTGCTAATCGCATCCAGCCATTGGTGAAGGGCTCTTTGCAAAACAAATGCAGGTCCTTTTCACTAAGAACGTCTTTTCAGCGCTTTGCTAAATTCGCTTTCTTCAGCACCTGACAATGAGACAGCTGCAAGCCAATGAATGAGCCTGATTGTCTTTTCCATTTAATCAGCAGTTACCAGAGAGTGAAATAACTGGGAAAAAACAAGAAATTCACTTGTTTTTAACTGTCACTACGCTTGTTCCATTTACTCAATAGTTTCAATTGTGAACCAAGTGTTAAATGTTGAATGTGTCTTTGAAAAAATACTTTGATTTCAGTTGTGTGCCCTAGCACACACTTAACATTTTGTTGGCTGCAAGCTAAATCCAGGGGAGACAATCTAAAACCTCCACAGGCGATTCGGTGTAGGACAAGCGCACGACTAAATACCACCATTTTGAAATGACTATGAGTTCTGCATAGGAAGTGCATCAACAATTCAAACTGTCCTCACCTTTCATATCCCACCCAAAGACCTTAAAACAAGGAGGTCACGAAAGGAGATGAAAAAAACTTCTACACGTCATGTGTTGTGATTAGGAGGGATCATTGGAGTAGGACAGGGGCTGTCGGGGGGCTGTACAACTACATTTTAATCTAGTCGGGCCTCAATCCGGATAAAAGGATTCTGTCCCTCTCCCTCCTTTCCATTTTCGGGGTCATCAATCAAACGTGTCCAGCCCCCCCCTCCGGTCTCTCTCCACGACGTCCGTCCGCTGTCGTGGTGTGAGGAAGATCGAGTCTCCTGGGAACCGGCGGGACAGAAGAAGAGGGAGTTAGATGCATTGTTACGTGAGTCACGGGTCTGGATGGCAGAGCACCAGAGGCAAGCACTAGAAGAAATGCAAGGGGTCTTGTGAGAAATGTACGAGGCATGCATTTCAGTGGTGCTTTTTTAAAAATCTTTTATTTAACAATAATTTTATGATTCAAATCAGGAAGTAATTTTAACACAGGGTATATACAATGACTAGATAAACACAGAACACTGAAGCATGTGGACTGCAGTCATTGTGTTCGAAGAGAGGAGAAAAATCACTGATTTACAAACAATTTCCAAATGTCATCTTAACACAGAGGCTAGTCGACCAATGTCATCTTAACACAGTGGCTGGTCGACCAATGTCATCTTAACACAGTGGCTGGTCGACCAATGTGGGGCGATTGCCTTTTCGGTAAATGTTGTCTTACAAATCAAAAGAACAGGTGTCCGCCACAGTCCGCCACATCCCCATGAACATTTTACCGTGGTCTAAATTCAAGACAGTTTTATAAAGAGGTAGTGTGTCCCAGTACTGGTATTCTATTGTAATCAGTATCTAATAACCGCATTACTGAAATAAACAGAGTTTGCTGGCTAAAAGTCCCATAGCATCCAGTTGTCTTTGGCTCCTGATATTGATAAAGGCCCCAGCAGGGTCTGCACCAGAGGCCCGTCCTATCCCCTATACCGCACACTTCTTCTGTCTAGGACCCTTGAAGGGAAGTAAGCTAAGCAGGGAGCATTGTGCCACTGAGAACTTGTGCAGATTGAATGAGGGGAAGACTTTGCCTTGGACTTCATGCTTGCCAATAAAACTGCTTATTTTTGGACCCCAGGAGCATATATCACTCCCCTTGTCTCTATTCAATATATAATCAACTGATGGTGTCAGTCGTGGGTGACATTGTCTCTACAAGTGTCATTCGCTGGCCTTGAGAGCACTTACACTAAATGGATCTTTGCCAAATAGCCCCTCAGCACTTGCGGTTCAATTGCCCTGTCAAAGAGAGAATTACCTGCTGAGGACCCTGACGGGGACTCTTATCGGCAAGGACACAACGTATCATTTGGCTAATGTCCGCATTAAAAAAAAAAGCTATTTTTCACAAAACCAAGTTGTCCTACTGGTAGAATAATCGCTGTGTCTGCATGTGCTGCCTAATTGAGAGGCACGTGGCAAAATTACACTGCAGTAAAGTGTGTGTGTGTGTGTGTGTGTATGTGTGTTGGGAGGGTGGGGGTTCGAAGAAAGGTTACAATGGGTGTGATAAGGGCCAGCTGTAGGGCTGCCTAAAACCATGAGCTGTGCGTAAGGGGGTAAAGGGTGTGTGTGTGTGTGTAAGAGGAGGAGGGATCATCTCACACTCTTTTGTTTCGGGGCCATCTGCTCTGGGTTTCGTAATGGGGTGTGCAGTGGTGTGAAGGGGTGATGGGGGGGTGGTGGTCTGAGAATGGTAGAGGGCTACATTCCGTCACCTTAAAGCCATGTGACAGCCAGAAACTCAGCTGCTTCCCTTGGGCCCAGGCTATTAAGGCGGAAGCCTGGAGCTGTGTGACACACGGAGGGAGATTTACAGTGCCCAAGTGACCTCGCTCAAATGACTCTCCATTTCCCTAATCAGTTTCATTGGTTGATCGGCCATTTTAGTTTGTTTCGTTGAATAGAAGGTGGAAATAAAAAATAACTACCCAGGGTTACGACATGTGTGGCTCACTAAAATGTGCTCACTGACTAAAAGCTTATTCACAGTAACAAGAGTTATAGAGATTACATCATTCATTAAAATACCAATTAAAAAATATTTAGAGACACTTTTTTTTACAGCTTGATAGTCATGAAAACAAACATCCATATGATCAAACATTAGCTAACTTGCTAACATCAGGTAAGCTAGCCAGTGTAGCTGAGCCAGCTTATCAAACTTCAAGTGAAACACAAGGGAATAGGGTTACGGGATCCTGCTAACCAGCACAGTAGACATAAAGTAAAAATGTACCAACAAAAGCTATCAGGTTAGCTACAATTACAATCTTAGTGACTAGCTAGCATATGTTCACGAAGCATCTCCCATTCGCTGCAACTCCTTTCAAAAACTGCTGACAAACAATAATGAAAAGAGGTTACTGATGGAAAACATGCTGACAACAGACTGATATGTATAATGATAACAATCATTCCTATTTTCGGGGTAATGTGAATACACCATTATGAAACAAGCTAAGGAAGCCATTTGACTTATAATAGGTACTGTAATCTAGTTAACCTAGCCAGCTACATCCATAACAGCAAAGGAGGCATCCTTTGACACCTTTCTTCGCATGGGCGACAAAATGTATTCACATTACAGTGATCTGAGGAGGGTTTCTGTATCAAAGGTGTTTACTTCAGAAGGTGAAGGACAATAATTTACACATTTTATATTATACAATTTTGACATGGAAAGAAAATATTTCATTTTTCCTTTTGGCAAGGCATTTAACCCACATTGGAGTGAATAGGAAATTACTAACATGTTAGGGGAGCATGCTTGCCCAGTAGGTTGTACACAGAAGGTTTGTTTTTTCAGGGAACAGTCAATTTTTTTCTCATTTTTGTTCTCTAAACACAATCAACAGGTTTGTGTTGTCATATGATGAGAAGTTGTATAATAGTTATATAAAGACATATGATAGAGCATCATTTGCTAACAGTTGTTTCAATCGTGGGCTGTTTTTTCATAAGTGAGCTACGTGGATTTTGCCTATTGGATATAATTAAATGCATAGAAATAGAATTAGTAGAACATGAATTTCCATTCAATGATTTGTCTGTTTTATACATTTTATTTCCACATATCTAATTCTAACCATACGCAAAATGTGTTAAATGTGTGTGCGAGTGATACTGACTCTGTGAGCAGATGGGCCCCTCGAAACTGCTTGGCACAGCCCCATACACACCGGGTCGAGCAGGAGAAGGGTGTGTAAGTGTGTATTTTGCGTGCCAGAAGACCATATGACACCTCCCAGAACTGGCCCACTCTCTGAGTTTTACATTTGAATGCAACAAATGGAGTGCAATCAGTGAATGGAGTACATTGTAGAGACAGGGTTGGACAGAAGATATTTGATTTGGTAATCAGACAGTTGAACACAAAGTTTTACAGCATTACATTGTACTATTGTACTGTTTTTAAAAACACCCACTTTCATTTTCATCATGCATGACATACTTATTTACAACAACTACAGTGGCCCTGGTTTAGTCCAAGTGTATTTTAAAGGCAACATGAGCATTTTGTGACAAATGACATTCATATTGGTTAACCTATTTGATATAATTTCACATATATGTATGTATATATTCATTCATTCTTTTTATTTATATATTTCTGTTC
>JACXGI010000479.1:117700-135970 GCA_016801175.1 Esox masquinongy
CATCCCCCCCCCCCCCCCCCACCCACCCAGGAGTTCCTGACTCTGCATCCTACAAACACCTGTGTCCTGCTTGTCAACTGGACCCATTCCAATCTGCGGCACAAGACAGGTCCAGATGACTGATAATTCCCATCCTCTATTAAGGGCACTGAACACTGGCCCACGTCTTTGCCGTCTCATTCACTGTACATGCAGTCATTGTGATGGAGGGATTGTTTTTCACATCACACGCGATTAGTGCGTGGGACAGAGATGTCAGTGTCATTTGCCCTAGCTGCACAAATTCCTGTCTACACAAAGCAAACGCTAATAATGCGATTATGGGACTTTTTGTCTTGATGTGACTGCAGGGAGTTTTGCTGTGGGGAAGGTTTGTTTCTGTGCTAATTGACTAGAATAGACATTGCAGCCCTGAAGCATAATGTTGTAGGCGGTGCCATTGAGGCCATCTGCATTTTGGACTAGGGAGACCTGATCCTACTTATGATTTCTGCTCTGAGGCACATAAGGACACTGACATAATGATGTGTCCTCTAATTTTGGCACTCCTTTGAGTTTACAGATCTGCTCCATATTGTGTGACGTAGCCTACAGGAGATGGGGGCACCCTCAGCTCTCTCTCTTTGTGATAAATTTGTGCCGCCCCCCCCCCCCAAAACTACCCAGGTCACATGACCCTCTTTGTCCCCTCTCCACGTAGGCCTCACAGGCGAGAGGCGATGACAGGGCCCCGGTGGCCACGAGGGAAGAGGGAACAGCTGTTAAATAAGGACCAGCAGTCTGCTTCCCGTGGAGCTGCTGCACCTTACAAGTCGCTCAATCAAGATGGACGAGGACAATTGCCATTGCTGACCAGACGTGTTTCCTGTCTCAGTGGCTGACAGGGTGTACTCCGTAAAGGAGTCGTCTCGCCCTATTTGTTTTTCTGTTCCGCGTGGGGTGGATGGGAGGCTGCTTTAATGATGCTTTGCATCCTCCGGCTTTGACAAATGAAAAAGTCCACTGGAATCAAATGAGCACCATTGAAATCCTCATGACACCGCAGAAGGACATAATCCTGACACTCTTTTGCTGTGTTTCATTAAATTGGGATTTGCAGGTATATAATTACTGGTTAATAATACCCACAGAGTGTCGTATAAGCTATATGGGAAGCCAGTGTATAGCTGTAGCTAGTTACCTTTGTGGGATTTTAACGTGGTCTAATTTCAAGACAGTTTTATAAAGAGGTAGTGTGTCCCAGTACTGGTTTCCTACATTCTTCAAAGCACATACTGTACCAATACTGGCATAGTACATATTTGTAGTATTTAGTAAAACTGAATTTAGATGCAGCCCGGACAAACGGGTACAATATTGCAATAACAGGGAGTGGAGTGACCCCTCCCTAATTGAACTTGTCAGACGTTTTTGCTGTAGCCTACACCATTTGACAGCAAAGAAAAAGTAGTCTGTTCTTTCCTTGCACTCCAGTAATTTTTACACAATTACATTTCGAAGTAAATGCAACATAATAGAAAAACAAACATTTCAGAAAACAAGCTAGCTGAAGCCACTACCACTGGGGATAGCCTGGTAGCATTGTCGAGTACAACACAGCCAGCGCAGAAAAGGCTAGGAAGAATGAACAAAATAAATAAATGGTAGTTCATAATAATAACAGTATAAATTGTGGTAGATAGTACTGAGTCATAACGACAGCTGTAGCTGGCCAAGGGAAGCAGTGCATTATGGGCGATCTCTAGCTCTGAGGAAAAGTTAAGTCTAGTGCTGGCAGTCACTAACGTAATTTCCAGTTACTTCTTGTGTCTTACGGTCGTTGACATCCTTTGTTTAGACAAAGCCTGTGTGCGTCCTTAAGATATGTGAGAATATATATTTGTTACATGTGACTATGTTTGTTGACCCACTCTGTAATGTTTGTATTATTTCGTTGTATGCTAATTAGCCGTTTTTACCGCTAATTACTGTAAGCTGGCAACTGTAATCTTGCTAGCTCCATTTCTGTTTGTCAACTAAATTCTGACATCTAGGATTGGATGTGTACTATACAAAATTCATATTGCATTGTTATGTTAACCCGTAGCTATACACATGTTGCTGTATTAGCTAGTTAATGTGGATGTTATTGGAGATTGTGTAAAACTGCATTAACGTTTATGCTGTTGTGTGAAAACTATGCGGCTATGATCATCATGATCACATTTAATACAAATCTTGCAGTCTGTTTGAACTGTTTTGGCTAATATTTATACTGTTTGCCTAATTTAATTAAATAAGCATGTTTTTATATTTATGTTCTTACTGTATGAATAACAGGCCTGATGCAGAAATTGACTTTACAGTTTAGAAGCAATGGTTTAGAAGAACCCTTAGCTTGATTTCTTATAAGAATCCTACTTTTGCTTGTCAAATGCAATAGTCCGATTTTCTATTGTTTTCTATTGCTGCATACGAAAGCAGGTGAAGCTGAGGCAGAGAAGACAAGAGAGAAGTCAGAAGCAGCATTTGAAGTGTCTTGCGCAGAGACTATGACAGGTGCAGCAATGCAACAGAGCACGAACAGGGCATAAAGCATATTGAACTATTGGGCAGGAGTTCATTATTTTATTTAGGCTAATTGTGCAACATGTATGTTTTTCTAATCGTGCTAACATTTTGTGGAATGCAATAATCAATTTGATTTTTAATCGTTGTTCTCGTATGCATATGAAAGCAGGTGTAGCTGAGGCAGGAGCGACAGACAGGGTGAAGATGGAGGAAACAGTTGCAGGTCTGGTGCAGAGATCTGGTCAGATGCAGACACACAAGTTTTAAGTGAATGGGGGGATTATATAAAATGTGTTATGGCTATCTACTTTTTAAAAATGGTTTTACATGTTTAACTGGAAAAGCTATGTTTTTATTAGTTAAAAAAATGCTACATAAGAGTATAGCCAAATTGACTGCTGTTGTTCTTTTGTAAAAGCCAGAGCCTGAAGAGAGACTGGGAGAGGATGGGGGCAGTGTTCAGCAGAGAAGGTACGGAGAAGAGGCAGACAGGTGAAGTAAATGCAGGTGGTTCCACCTGTATGCTTAAATAACGTTGCACGCCCTCATTTTAGGATGAATTATCACCCTAAAAAAGCTCCAGAAATCCCCACAGCAAATGTTCAGAAAGTATTTCAGTATACTTAGTTACTGTGAATCACCCAGACAGACATTCAAAATTTAGGAAGATACATTAGGTGCTGGATAGGGTGATGGATGTAGTGAAAGTGATGGGAAGGTGTGCACTCGGCTACAGTGGATCTAACCTGGACGCTGCCTGTACTTTGGGAAACATGGATCATGGGAACTTTTCGGAGTGAATTCTGCTACTGAGCAAATATGATTGCTAAGAAGAGCATATCACAGACTGCATCACAAAGAGTAAGAAGTTGCACGAATGTTGGGGGGAAAGGAGGAAGCAGTTCCCTTGTCACCTTACTCTCAAAGGACGGCTGCTCATTTAGTAATTGATGCCATCAGCCAGATGATCCAGGAAAGTGTTGGCATGGAAGTTAGGAAATCTGGATTTATTTCAGTCCATATTGACACTCCACCAGATAAGACACCCAAGGACCGGGGTTCTCTGATACTGAGATATATTACAGATGTTGTCCATAAGAGACTCATAGCAGTGGTGGATTGCCACTCATCAAGTGGGGAAAAGTTTTGGAAAAAGTCAACCTAGGTAAAGGCAAATGTGTGGGTAATACCACAGATGGGGCTGCCGACATGCTGGGAAAATATCAGGGATTCTCTTCACTGCTCTCAGCACACTGTCCTAGACATGTACATGTCTGCTGTTATGCTCATATACAACCCCATTTCCCAAAAAGTTGGGACGCTGTGTAAAATGTAAAGAAAAAGAGAATGCAATGATGTGCAAATCATTTAAACTCTATATTAAATAGAAAATAGTACAAAAACAACATATCAAATGTTGAAATTGAGAAATGTTATTGTTTCTTGAAAAATATATGCCCACTGAACATTTAAAAAAAGCTGGGACAGGGGCAACAAAAGACTGGAAAATTTGTGTAATGCCAAAAAAAAAAACTTATGGAACATCTCAACTAATTAGTTTAATTGGCAACAGGTCAGTAACATGATTGAGAATAAAAAGAGCATCCCAGAGAGTATGAGTCTTTCAGAAGTAAAGATGAGGAGGGCTTCACCACTCAGTGAAATGAAAAATACAACAAAGGAGTCCCCGAACTGTTAAGCAGCTGAAATCCTATATCAAGGAAGAATGAGAAAACATTTAACTTTCAAAACTACAGCCATTGGTCTCCTCAGTTCCCAAACGCTTACTGAGTATTGTTAAAAGAGGTGATGAAACACAATGGTAAACATGCCCGTCACAACTTTTTTTAAACGTGTTGCATGTTTGGGCATGTATTTTTCCAAAAATGATAACATTTCTCAGTTTAAACATTTGATATGTTGTCTTTGTACTATTTTCAATTAAATATAGGGATGAATGATTTGCACATCATTGCATTCTATTTTTATTTGCATTTTAAGCAGCATCCTAACTTTTTTGGAAACAAGGTTGTACTAAATCTAGTGTTGGCATACACTACTGAAGGTGTTATTCAAAGTGCTACCCAGTTTTCTCTGTTGAATGATATGGCAGTATTCCTTGGCGTCTCCTACAAATTGATGAATACATGGGAAGATGTGAGTAAAGTCCATCACTGCAGGTGCCCGTCTCTAACAGGAGAGACACGTTGGTGGGCCAAAGACGAGGCCCTGTAGGTTTTTGGTTCGTTTGTCAATCCACAGCATGCCATATTCATGGACCTGGTCGGTACAGAGACGAAAGTAAGAAAGACATCACCATGACACCCCCAGTGAGAGTTCATATCATCAGATCGTACCTCTGAGTACAAAGTCCAACCCTGGTCACTGATTATCACATTGTAGTGGTAAGATTGGCAATGAATCAAGATAGGTAATGAACAAGTTACAATAACGGGATGCATCAAAGGCAATCCAACTGACACTGCAAAATCAGTGCCGACCCTAATCAGGTTGCCTGAATCAAAACATACTGTAATCTCGGTGGGAAGCTGAATGTTGCAGCACAAATCCACTGCCTCACAGTTTCACTGCGTCCAAGAGTTTTAAGTCCTTGTCATGGCATGCCAACAGTGGCCAGGAGCCTTGCATGTAGCTGTGCAAATTCTCTCAACACTGTTCAGAGTTGCTCAAGTTAACCTCAGACCAGTGTTTCCTTGGCATGTCATGCTCTAGCGACTGTTGTGGTTGGTCGGGCACCTGCAAACCCAACCTTGGTAGGGCTTCCAAGCGCGTAGGTGCTGGATGATCGAGCAGCGCGATAAGAAGCAGACCGGCTTGGCCAGACATGCTTCGGCACATACGTCTCAATCTTTGACTCTTTCAATCTTTGTCCGGGAGGAGTGACTGTGACAAGGCGAGGCCTAATCACAAATTGATCTTTACAAAAATGATAGGGGAGAAACAGGGAAAATTATATCAAAATTTGCTGAAAAATATTCCTGAGAGTAACAGTAATACTTAAGCGTAAAGCATTTCTATGTGGATTTTCTTCGGGTCATTGTCTTGAGGAAGATCCAGATTATTTCTTAGCTGGCACAGATGCTGCAAGTCCAATTCTAGTAAGACTTCTTCAAACCGTCGAAGCGTACACTTTTGTAGGTGACTACACTCGAGCCGTCTTATAAGGTACATCCATGTAGTACCATGTCCGACCCAGGTTTGCCTTGGGACCAGCCTAGATTATTTGGGGAATGGATTGTACTAGGTGTCGGTAACTTTCCACTGGGATGTTGGTTGACTCATACTCAATGGCCTTGGGGCACATATGCTGTATTGGATTCAGGTGAAGGGACTGCACAGGTTACTCCAGTAAACTGAACAGGTATTTGTGGGGCCAAGTCATTTTTCTCCATTCCTTAAAATTGTCCAGTTTTGGTGATCACATGCCCAGTGGAGCCACTTCTTGTTTTTTGCAAAGAAGAGTGCAATCTGGCGTGGTCGTCTGTTTGCAACAGGCCATTTACTACAATGACCGCCATTGCCGGTTGTGCATGGGAAGGTGACATTTTGGAAACCACTGTTAATAATAAAATTAAACAAATAATTAAAAGAATTCGGCTGTTCGCGGCTGGCCTTTTAACTTGCATAATACTTTTCAGTGTCTTACAACCAATCAAGCGGTTTTTTGTTTGGTGAACCATTCTTGGTAAACCCCTGGGTATTGTGAAAAGCCCAGTACGGCATTCTTTTCTGAGGTACTGGAACTAGCACGCCTGCTACTGACAGTCGTAGTCGCGGTCATAGTTGCTTTTGTCATTCGTTTTGCTCAGTCTAACGTTCAACCAAACAGTAAGCGGATGCTCATCTGAATGCTTTGTGTTGCGAGCTTCTTAAAATGTTTTTTTTTTTAAAAGAACTTATAGTTGTTCCCCCACAATTTCAATATAAAGAGCTCCTAAAGAACTTTCCAAAAACCTTTTTTTGTTTAGAATGAAAACTGTACATACTCTAAAAATAAGATGTTCTTGGAGAGTATGATTTATTTGATATTCTTCAAGGAAAAATGTCAAAGGCTATTATAAAGAACTATTCATAATTTTCACTCAAAAAAAACATGAAAAATCTTCCAAAAAATTTCTTTGAGTAACCACTAAAAAGAGGTTCTCAGTTTCAATGTGAAGGACCCTCCAGACCTTTTCTTTTTAGAGTAACAAACCAGTCACTAAGCGCAGATGAAGAATAGTGGTCTCAGTAGAGACCTGTGGCACCCCCTTCTGGAGAACTAAGACATGCAACATCTTGAAACTGACACACAGGGCCGTGGATAAAATTAAGCCTAGTCCTGGACATCAAGCAGAATGCTTGAAGTTGACATTTGACCCAGGTTAGTACTAGTCCCTAACCTAAACTCTGACCCTCACCAAAATGGTTTGCAATTAAACTTAAATAGAGTGATCATAGAACTGGAACATAAACTCCACCCTCTCCACTGCGTCAACCAATCACATACACATCTGCCAAGACATGGTTGAGTAAGTAATACTCAACGCCGGATTGCACACGTAAATGGGATTGAATAAATACACCAGTGCCTCCTTATTAAACCTAAATTCCAAATACTACGTGGCGCAAATGAAATACTACTGGAAAACAATCCCCAATGTTTAGCATTACAGTGGCAGCATTATGTTATGGGGATGAATTGTTAAAATAATTGGAAGGACTAGAGGAACTTTCAGATTTTCCAGGATATTCTTATTGCTTAAGGTCATCAAACCAGTGAAAGTCAGACCTGCATTGTCAGGTGAATTGGAGGGACCACAATCAGCAGACACAAAATAAAGTGTTTATTTTGAAGCAACAGCGTCAGGAGCATTGCTGATAAGCAGGTTCCCTTGTGAGAACGCAGGGCAGGAGGAAGCGGCTAAAGGTTGGCACATGCAGGCCTGAAGAGCAGAGACAGAGGTCATCGTTACACAGGGCAGCCTCCATTTAAGGCCGCCTCCAGCAAAATGAATTGAGAATCACAAGGAGACAAACACGTGAAAAAGTAATGAGGTTTAATTCAAATAAAATCATGCACAGGTCACCCTCACCCGAATAGAGATTCACACCCGTTTATAAAATAAACATCTAAAAGCCATACATTGCACTCAGCGGGCCCAGTGTATGAGGGGACCTCAATGAGTACACACAGGTCAGCCCCTGAAGATAAAACAACAAAACAAAAACTCAATTCTCCAAACAGGAGGCCACAGTTACGTGTGGTGAATGTGAAAAAGGTGCAAAGCACATAAGATGAGCATTTCAAACCCCACATACTTTTAAGAAAAACCAAGGGAAACATTATGTAACTGCTTCCATTCAATTATCACAAAGCGCAACCGGCTATATGGCACAGAGGACAGAGGTTTAAAATCGGGAAGGTTGATGAACCGAGAATGCCCAGTATATACGGAGACACAGATTTGAATTCCTAATCCCATGTACATTACCCGAAGGCCAAGAAATTCACATAATCGAGATTGAGAAGTTGGTTACTCTGTTTGCGAGCAGTGCCAGTCTGAAATACACCCATAGACTTTTTAATTCTCTCCTTTAGTATTTAGCCAAGGTTGGACAAAACCCATTTATAAACCATGTACGGGCTTCCAGAAGCAGACACTCGCCACTTATCCGGACAGCCCAGGCCTCCTGGGTTATCAGAATCAGGATACGTTTAATAGCTGTTCAGCAGAAATTAATCTCAACGGTGAAAACACCCCTGACCAGATTTTAGTTCGGGGCACAGGTCAGCAAGTCGTCTTGATTTCCACCCGAGCTGCACCTAACTGCGACTACATACCACCACCCTTGGTTGAATAATCCAGCGCACACAAAAGGACAGGTACACTCAATAAGATCATTTATGTTATTTTACAATCTGGATGTAGAATACAAAGATGATAAAACAAGATTCATTAATTTGTTTCCTAGTGACCGGTCTGCACGATCGTACGTGTTAGGTGTACGGGTGGCGTGGGTGGAGTCCAACTGTGCAACTATCTCTCTGTAAAGGGGAAGGAAGAGACCAAGAGAGAAAGAGCGAGAGCGAGAGAGAGAGAGAGAGAGAGAGAGAGAGAGAGGGAGAAGGTGAGCGTGTGAGGAGAGGAATCGGACATGGCATAGGACTGAAGGTGGTTGTGGGGGTGGTGGTAGGTGCTGGCAAGAGGGCTTACGTGAGAATGGTTTTCAAGAGTCTCGGAAAATAAGAGAGGGTACGTGTGTGTGTGTGTGTGTGTGTGTGTGTGTGTGTGTGTGGGGTTGTTAATGTGAGAGTAGGTGAATCAGTGTGTGTGTACTGCATATGCATGTGTGTGTGTGTGTGTGTGTGTGTGTGTGTGTGTGAGACGAAGGAACAGTGAGGGACAGTTGGGATAGCAGGACTGGTCAGGACCAGGTCAGTTGCTGAACACCTGGCCTTCAGGCGGCTGGGGGAGCTTCATGTTCTCTTTGCACATCATGAGCCGCCGGAGCTCCTGCAGCACCACACGGATGCTGTACGAGTTCTGCCACTTGGCCAGGGCCGCCACCGCCCGCGTGTCCACCTGAGGACCAGAGGTCACAGGCACGTCAGACGTACACACGCACACACATCGCTTCAAGAGGACATGGCCTGTGTGTCAGTAAAATAAACCAAAACACTGTTTCAAACTTCAGATTCAGCTCACCAGTGGCTTGAACTCAGAAGACAAAAAAAGGGTCCCCTCAGACAAACAATAGCAGCAGATTCAAGGAATAAGATCCATGTTTGCCTTGAGTCCCACTCGCCTTTTGGTCCTGGAGTAGGATTAATCTGGGCCTGGAAAACCTGTCCTTGGTCTAGGCACTGAATAAGCCACGCTTGGCTAGCTAATAGGGCATGGACCTTCAGGTCACACGCTCCAAGAATATTCTAGGGATAACAATTATAATGTTATAACGATCTTGGACTTACCACACCATTTGAGTTGTGCACACCATTCAGATTTATCTTGGTCACAAATCGGACAAAAGGGGGAGACTCTGGGTATCTGGGTCCGCATTCTACCTTCAGACTGTACATCCGGTTCTCGTAGATTGTCTGGACAGAAAACATCAGAAAGAGGGCAAGGTTCAAGTGTGGTTTTGGGCTGGCTAACTCATCGGTCAAGCTAGGGTAATTAGGGCTTGACCTTTGATCCTGCATCCAGACCCCTGACAGAGAGGCGGGTGATACACATGACCATGCCAAGGACAAAGCATGACCAGAGGCAGGCTAGTACACAGATTATACATATCAATGTTTATACAAAAATAATGAAGTAATTTAATAAGTACATTAACATATAATTGGCATATTTCAGTTCCTTCAGTAGCTGCCTTGGTTTACATTATGACACATCTGCAGTGATTGATTTGTTTTGCCATCAATCTACGCACAATACTCTATAATGACAGAGCAAAAACAGGTTTTTAGAAATGTAGTAAATTTATAGAAAATACACAAATTAAATATCTTATGTACATGAGTATTCAGACCCAGTGCCGTGACACTCCAAATTGAGCCCAGATCCATCCTGTGCCTTTGCTTATCATTGAGATGCCTCTAGAACTCAAGTGAAGCCCACCTGTGGCAAATTCAATTGATTGGACAGGATTTAGAAAGTCCTACACTTCACAGACCAAAGCAGAAACCAAGCCATGAAGTCCAGGGAACTCTCCATGGACCTCAGAGATTGTGTTGCAGACCAATCTGTCAGACCCCAATAGGTTCTACAAGGAAGAATGGGAGGAACAGCACAAATCTAGGTACTAGATGATAGAGGTATACCCAAGAAGACCGTGGTCGCTGTCAAAGGTGCTTCTACAAAGTACTGAATAAAAAGTCTGAATACGTATGTACATGAGATATCTTCAGTGAAGTGGCCCACATTTCCAAAAAGTGTGTGTTTTGAGGGCCATTAGACAAGTCTAATGGTCCTATTGAACAAGAATAACCATATCTGCCTGCCCCTAGTGTGATCAAGCAATCGGCGAAACAAAGACGGAAATAACTGCTACAAAACAACTCCATTCCTATTTCAGATCAATCAACCAGTGAAGTCATTGGTTTAACTCTCCAGGCACAAAATGTCAAAACACTGGCGTGGCGCCTAACTATGGGTGCTTTTCCACTGCATGGTACCGGCTCGACTCTACTTTCCTTGCCTCGACTCTACTTGCCTCGCCTCGACTCGCTTTGGGAGCTTTTCCACCGCTTATTACCAGCTCGACTCGGCTCTACGCGCCTCGCCTCGGTTCGTTTTCCACTGCAGATAGTACCCTGTACCAAAAGCCGGCATTTACCAACTAACGTAAACCCTGCAATGAACAGAAATATCTATTGAATGAACTCCATCAATTTTCTTTTAAATTGACAAGCTTTGAATGTAAAGTTGCAAATCAAAAGTAAACTAAATCTGGATAACATGGTCACAGACCCTGTTTGAAAAACAGTGAAAAAGTAGAATAGAATTATCACCATGCAGTATTAAAGATGACAGAACTGCAATGTTCTGTTAGATTTAATTGCATACACCTAACAGCTCAACACCAACACATTTAAAACAACCTACATAACCCCTCCATCTCCATTAAAAGGTATAAATAATTGCTTTATTAATTGCCAGCTATAATACCACGCCGACTGACTCAAGACTAGCCTACTGTACACAAGGCAGCGTTTATACCGTTAGTAGCGAGGAAAGCACGCGTGAGCAGTAACTTTGGTCTTAATATATTGCAGACTGCAAAAATGGTTAGAAAGTTTGGTAGGCTGCTTCTGTTTGGCTTGTCGTTACTACTTTGATCAGTGCAATGTATGCCAGTTAGCCTATAGAAAAACCCAGAGGAAAAATACGAGGTCCTTTTGTAGGCTACAAAACAGCGCGTCTTTGTGGGTCTCTCATGGGGATAACGAGTTGATTTCAACGCCAGTGCATAGGTCCAAACCGAGAGGAGTTTTGGGTTTAACACGATCGCTTAAATTACGAGTCTTGTTTTATGCACTGGCACTGAAATTAACACATTTCAATGCAAGGACTCCTGGGACAGACCCGCAAAGACGCGCCGTTCTCGCCTCATAAAACCATTTTCTGTGACTGGACGGCTAAAAGCAGAACAGCTTGTTTTGCTATGCTGCATGCTTTGAGTCACTTGTCCAATCAGAAGTCTTCCATGTTTTCACGTCACCTTTTGGTATCGCCTCAGCTCGCTTGGAACCTCGATGGAGCAGGTACTATATAAAAAAAAAAAGTATCTGGTACCAGGTGCTATCCTAACTTTTGGCCACTGGAAAAGAAAACAATGCGAGGAGAGTAGAGCCGGTACCATGCGGTGGAAAAGCACCATGTCTGTAACACCTCCAGTCACTATCCAGGAAGCCCGAGAGAAAGAAGAATTATAGAAACCAGAACAAAAATATACAATGTTAATTATGTGGCGTGGCTGTGTGCGTTCGGTCTACCCGCGGGTGGTCACACAGGGCTTATATGTAACATGTTTCTGAGGCGTTTACATTACCCTGGGAGGCCCTATGATCATGCCTGTCCAGCGAGTCAGCATAATGTCTTCATCATCCTCCAGCCCCCAGCTGACGGTCCCGTCTCCGACACCCTTCTGGCCCTCTTCCAGCTCCTCCAGCAACCGGAAGTTACGGGGAACTTTGACGCCTTTAAAACACATACGGGTCAAAGCAGAAATGTTTAAGTCACAGATGTCTCGTAGCCACTCTAACGTATTGGGAAACTGCACGGCTCAGCACCGAAAAAGGATGCCACGTTCCCTCAATGGATTCGAACTGAAGTACATAACAATGCAATTTTGCGCAAGACCGGACATACTAGTTGTCGTCAGAAGGCTTATACTGAAAAAACATTTAATGTCAAAAACAGACAAAGCTTGGGAGGCTGTCACCTGTGTCTATGATGTTCTGAGCAATACTGCAGTGCTTAGAACATTCCATACCTTATACTTAGCATTCAGCTCAGGCCATGAAGCCAGTGTTTTGGCCGGTCTATTGACAGTGTTCCCATGTCAATGTCAGGCTTAAACGTAGCTAGGCTACCCCGTGCAAAGCTTGCCGTTACACATTCAGTTATAACTTGTGACCACAGTTATTTTTGGTCCCATATTTTCTCAGTTTTCTCCCTAACTTACGTGACGTCCAATCCGCAAGCACAGCCTTGCCTGGTCACAACTCCACAGCAGCCATGAGGGGAAGTATGAAAAAAGCACACATCTCGCCCAAACATTCTGGTTACTAGCGCAAATGCATACTCAACAAGGAAATGTTCAATGGTTGCACAACCTAACACAAGAACTCGCCAGGACAAGCCAGCCCTGTCCATTTCCCACAATTCCACCAGGTCCACGCCAGGCAGCATATCCTTATTTGCGCCACACAATGCCGGACCCCAGGATCCAAGCGGCGCTCGCCCAAATGGGACCCAGACACTGTGTACTGTGTCGCACATGTGCAGATACGGTATGTGACCAATGTCACCACAACCACTCGCTTTCAAACTTGGAATTTCATTGCTATCTGAGGTACCTAAATTTCAGCCTTCTTAGGGAGTTTTTCCTAGCCACTGAAATTCAACACTATTGTTGTTTGCTCCTTGGGGTTTAAGGCCGAGTGTTTTGTAAAAGCACTTTGTGACAACTGCTGATGTAAAAAGGGCTTTATAAATACATTTGATTGATTATGATAGTGATTCTACATTGATGATGCAATTATAAACAACGTATTACACATCCAGCAAAAAATGGGAGGTTGAAAAATATATATATTATTTGACTCTTTAAGTACTTAATAAAAAGGGTGAATTATTGGGGCTATAATTAGGCCTAAATGAAGTACACCTTTAGAGATTTATTTAACAACTCTTGGCTTCTTTTCAGAAAGTAAAATAACGTTAGAAGGCAAGTAACTGGCCAGGACTATTCTAGCCTGCATTTATTCATGTTATCTAACTATGGGTGTCTAAGGGATGACCAATGCGTGCCTACTAGCTAAAGAAAATAGTAGATTGCGGCTACACACCCACAATCTAGAAATAACATGACAGGCCTACCGTAGCTGGCTAATAATTCATTGACTAGTTATCGTTGCAAAGTGGTCTTACGGAACACTTTAACGTAACGTTAGCGTATGTTGACAGATGCAAGCTACAGAATAACTAGGTATTTCAATTACTTGAAACATTCATTTCATCTAGTGAACTATCAACCGGTAGATCTTCCCATCAAGCTGGCTTTGCATATTGTGTTGGTTCAGCTAACATTACCACTAGCTAAGCCACCACTACAAGCTAGCGTTGATGTCTACAGTAGCTATACAGTAGTGAGCTAACGCGCTAGCTCTGCAAAAAACATGACGCTGCAGATGAATAAGCTACGGCATCAGCAGGCAAATTGTAGTTAATTACACAGAAGCTGACTAAAAAAACACGATCGACATTCACAATAATGGAATTATAAGGACGTGTACATTAAGGGCAGGATCAAGTCGTGATTTAAACGCACCAAATGTTCTGCGCGAAAACTGCAATATACCCAGAGTACGAGCAAGCTGAGCTAGCCTAACGTTAGCCGATTAGCTAGTAACGTCAGCAATGTTGGCTGAGCTAATTCACCCATATTCATCTAGTCCAAATAAGGTGTTTGTGGCAGTATTATGTGTCTTCGAGGTTAATGTTTCATAATCGAAGGTAATAAATGCTATTTAATTAAACTTTAAATTGACTATTATCAAATGAATACCACATATGTGTGAACGGGAAATGAGCCTTTACCTGATCCGGCGGCGGCCGCCATGTTTGTCGCTGAATAGCGAGTACGCGCACGCCCGAATGCGTTCAGTGCACATCAGTGGTCTGTTTTGAGCATTTTTGTGGACTGTAAAATAAGCAACAAACCTTTTCGCATGCATTCGTCCAACACCATAAAATGATACACACTGATTATGATATCTGAATATTATCATGCAGGTTTCAAATCACCAACCGAGAATGACATTTACAATGAAAATAGTTTTTATCACTAAGTTAAGAAGTAGCCCGTGGATATTGATACAGCTAATTCGAGGCCAACTCATTAAAAAAAATGTTTTACAAAGGTGTGCGTGCGTGGGAAGGGCGGGTTAAGGTTTCCTTTTCGATTATTCATACTAAAAATGGTAACAATGTATGCAAATACTACTAATAAGTTGCTGTGGATAAGAGCATTTGCTTAATTGCTTTGTGAACTGGGACAGATAATTTTGTTTAAAAAATATTTTCTAATTTTATCTCTTATATTTTTAATCTGTTTTCTTATCGTTTTACCACGATTAAAACACATCTATGTTACTTGGCTTTACAGCCATGAATGACAGAAGACGTCACAAACATTGTTACCTCACCTGACTATATATGTGTTGGTGGAAATTAATTAGTCTTCATTAGTTACCGAGTTAATAATAACGACATGGGTTGCATCTCCTCGTGCATTAAGGTATGATATCGATTTCAATATAAGATTCAATATAAGAAATGTGGTGCAATTTGAGTGGTAATTTAGCCTTAACAACTAGTGTACAAAAATTGAAATGTGAAAGTGGCCTAGATGATGATTGAAAAAATCAGGTTGATGTACATTATGTAGAGTTTGTCTTTCGCAAATTCCATTGTAAAAGTAGACTTATTGTGTAGGTAGGCACATAGAGCTTTTCTAATCTAATATGGACCACTTTGCCTTCTGAAAAGAAACAGACACGTTTTAAAGTAGGCACTGAATGTGTCACCTAGCACAACCGCCAGATCCCGCGAGCTTACATATAAACGCTACGGGGATAATGTGACCCTACTACGGTTTAATCGGGCCAATCAACGCACTTTCATTAATTATGGGTGTGGTCTTGTAGCATCGCACAGCCACCTAATCCAGAGAAAAGTTAGACTCAAATGCGATTGGACTATTTACGCACATATTGTTGCCAGATGAGGGAGTATCATGATTTATTCTGTTGTTTTTAGTGACAATGTGCGGGCAAAAATTGTCCTCAGTGGGTCTAAAAAATAGCGTTTTTTTTAGGTTTTCTATTGAGTCAGTGATTGGGCAGTATACTGTCAATGAAATCTGGCAACCCTGCGCACATAATGATGTGTCCAAATCAGACGACTCGCGCGTATACGTTGCAGACATAATGCATGGGAAAGAAGGAAAAGTATGGAGGGGCCGCGAGCGTCAAGACCTCAACGGCGTCAGAGCGCTTAAAATTAAGCCCAAATCAGACGACTCGCGTATGCGCGCGTATACGCTGCCGACAGAAGGCATGGGAATGAATGAGAGACTACAGACGGGCCGCGAGCGTCAAGACCTCGACGGCTTAAGCCCAAATCAAACTACACGCGTACTCGCGTATGCGCGCGTACTCGCGTATGCGCGCGTATACGCTGCAGACAGAATGCGTTGAAATGAATGAGAGAGTACAGACGGGCCGCGAGCGTCAAGACCTCAACGGCGTCACGGTGCATTCACACTATTCGCGATGGGAGCGATGGCTCAATTCATTTCAATAAAGGGAAGCGTGGCGAGCGAGTGGCTTGTTGGGCAATGCTTGGGATCCGTGAGAGGCGAAGAAAAATGTCAGATTTTCCAAATTTATGCAAATCAACCGCGCCTATTGCTGGGGACTGACCAATCATGGGATTTTGTGTAGGTGGTTGTGAAATGCTCTCTGTGCAATTAAAAGAATAAACAGAACTGATTTTGTGGTCCTTTTTAAAAGATGGATGAAAACATTGAACAAGTTTAGTAGCAGTGATGGGAGCTATACGATTGCACGCTATTTTCCTACAGAGACGCAAACAAAAGAAATGCAGCATGTGGCCGAGATAGTTGGTGCTTCTGGTGTCAATATTAGATACGTTAGCTGACTGGTGGCTACCTAATTTTAGCAAGCTGGTTTGCTAGCTAGCATTGCAGGTTGTAAGAATTACATCAATGAGGCATACGAATTGAGTAGAGATATATAAAATGTATTAAAATAAGTTTATATTCTAATTTTAACCATTGTAATAATCTGACGTTCCTTCATACAAATTTGCTGTTCTCAAACCTTAATGCACAGCTTACCTGCTGTTATGACACTAGTTCGCCCACAGACACACCCACAAGTATGCTACAGGCGAAGCACTCTGGGCGATGCTAGCGTTGGATATCCGAAATTTCGCGAATAGTGTTAATGCACCGTTAGTGCGCTTAAAATCAGTCTATTTTTCTCGCTTCTACGCCGCATCTCTTGCTCAAATGAGCTGATATATAGCACAGAAAATACTCAGTGTGCCCTACCAAGTAAGGAAATTGCTTGACGTGCATTTTCTTCAAGTGTATCTTGTATTTACTTTTGGTGGCATATGTAGTTAGTAAATTTGAGCTAGCTTGTGTGCATGCATCAGCTAGCTTGATAGTAGTAGCCATTTCAAGTAGGACATATAGATGGATAAATCCAATCAGTACAATAGCCTGTAGTTGAGCTATTCAATGTTTCTTCTCCACAGAAAAAGCGAAACAAAGTTGGTGTGGAGCCGCAGAAAAAGAGAAGGACTTCATCCCTCTCTTCGATTTCACCTGACCATTGTGAAAGGAATGCCTCCACTACCTCCGTCCAACTCACTTCCCCCCATCCACCTCCCTCCTCTGTTAAATGTTCCACCCAGTCTCTTGCTGAACACCCCTCTCTCCCCGCGGGGTCACCTCCCAGGAACACCACCCCAGTAAATGCCTCTACAGTGGTCTCCCAACCTGGTTGTCTCTCTCCTCCAAACCCATTGGACCATCATGGAGAGACCAGCCCTGAGGAAACAACAGTCATGTAAGTCAAACCAAGTACAGTCTGGGTGAAAACCCACCTTTGTATCGCTTTGTATCTTTTAATAGAAGCATTTGAGGTAGTAAACTCTAATGGAGGACTGTTTGTAATCAAATTACTTGATGAATGGTGACAGCCCTATTCCCTTATAAGGGGTGGATGAAAGCAGAAAGTGTTTTGGCCCTCCAGGACCAGAGTTGAGTAGCCCTCAGCTAAACTGACCTTGTGTTTGCAGCACCACTGAGGCCAGAGAGACACTGGCAGCTCCGACAGAACTGCCGAAGACACCTAGTGTGGCCGCCGTCCCTGGTCTGTATTCTGATGTGACCTTGATTTCTGACCACGTTTGTGCGTTTGCTAGCCGTCGAAAATATTTCTCTCATCGTCTGTCTACCCCTCTGTGTCCCCTCAGTGCCATCTATGAATCCCAGATGTGCAACAGTCTCCTCAGAAAGGTGGGTTAAGATTTACAAGACCGGGGCCCATATTTGTCAAGGGTCTCAAAGTTTTAGTGCTGCTGATTTAGGACAAGGACATCTCAGCCCATAATAATCAGATTCATTATTATCTAAATGGCTGAACTGGTCAACCTAGATCAGGTTCCAACTCTGAAGCGCTTAATAAAAGTCCTCTACCGTTTTCCTAGAACTGTAGTTTTATGCTCTACTAGCCCCATCTAGTGGATATTCCTCTATTCTACTTGGTCAACTGTATTTATATGGACAGTAATACATGCTTGCCTAATCAGACTGGGTTTACACTACGGTCTACAGCATATAGGTAGAGATTGTATTCAGTGATACCATCTCTGTTCCAGAGACTTTAGA
>JACXGI010000480.1:6342-49203 GCA_016801175.1 Esox masquinongy
CTGGAAGGAGGGGTAGTGGGGTAGAGGAACTGGAAGGAGGGGTAGTGGGGTAGAGGAACTGGAAGGAGGGGTAGTGGGGTAGAGGAACTGGAAGGAGGGGTAGTGGGGTAGAGGAACTGGAAGGAGGGGTAGTGGGGTAGAGGAACTGGAAGGAGGGGTAGTGGGGTAGAGGAACTGGAAGGAGGGGTAGACAGACAGGGTGAATGAGCTGCAGTTATTTAGGCCATGGTTTGAATGAGGAAGGGTGCACAGTGTGTGTCAAAACCTGCCCTTCACAACCCAAACATCTCTCGCTCGCTTCCAACGCCACATTCTTTTTCTTCGTTCAAGAACATAATTATTGTTTAAGTGTGATACCCCCCCTCCGCGCAACATCCATATCTTTTGTGCTGACAGGAGGATAAATATTGTAATTGGAGGAAGTAGTTAACAAAACGCTTGAAAAAAAACCCGGCAACTTCAGATAGATGAAATGGAATGTGATGGTCTAGTTACCCTCTTGGCAACGCCCTGTACATTCTCCCCGGAGAGCTCATGTTTTTTTCCCCCTCTACGTCCTGTAACGCTTAAAAGAGCCCAAAAACGTTTTGAGTTTTCAAGTGTGAACTGTGGGCACGTCCCAATTGGCAGCCTATTCACATTTTTGTGCACTCCTTTTGACCCATTCACATATAGCTTGAGTCAGAAGTAGTGCAATGTGTAGGGTATAGGGTGCCATTGAGATTCAGCCTTGGAAACCATGGCTGGATTGTATTATCCTGACAGTTCAGTGTTGTGAAGGGTGCGAGGGGAGCGTGAATAACAGTTTGGACTTGGCCACTCCCCTGGTCATGCCTTCCTGTCTGTTGGCCGGGGTGCCTCGCTCTCTCGCTACTCCACAACTTTAGCTAGTGCTGAAGCTAGCCGTGTTATGTTATTTTCAGGTTTTAGACTGAAATTTACCCAAAGGAGCTACAATGCTCGGCAATGTTTCTCGCAGGTCTGTTGTGAGTAAAGATCAAATGACTTTGACAAATATCGCTGTATCATATCTGATATGTCAATCAAAGATGTTGGTAGGAGCAAGTAGATGTGGCTATTCAAAGAAGTGAATGACGTATGTTAGAGATTCCTATACATGAATTCCACTTTAATATGAACATAATATAGTAGTAAGATAAAGAAAAATGTATTGAGAAAAATAAGAGAAAAGAGCCTTTTGGCTCTACTGTGTCTAAGCAGTTTGTCCAACATGGCCTGTCTCTCTTTCCCACCCTTTCTATGTCCCCCCCAAACCCCCGTAGCATATTCCTCACAACGTAGCTTCTTCCGGTTGTAAGAGAAACCGACTCAATTTGCCAGGATTTTAGTTGGCAAAAGTAACATTGGTGATATTGGTGTATCTTTGGTTATTCGAAGAGCTGTTATCTCTTCACTGATTTGAGCACACCCTATATCAGTTCAATGTAGACATATAGAGTAGAGCAATCATTAAGTATTTTTACACTGGATTTGAGCATAGGTGACAGAATGCATTACTCTGTTTAGTCCGAGTTTTGCCTTCTGTTTATCTGCCTGAATTGTCTTTGGGAGGTGAACAATGTAGTTTTTTTCCCCACAGGTGCCTCAGTTGAGCGCCTGATTTACCTTCTGTTCAGGCTGGGCTGAAAGTGTGTTTTGAAGGCTCCCGTTTTGCTCCAACAAACACCCCTAAATGTGTTGTTTTTCAGGAGCACCCTTTTGGACCATGCTGGAGAAGATGGAGAAGAGGCTGCATGCAGTGCCCGCTGCAAACACGGTCAAGTTTCGCTGCGCTGCCGGGGGAAACCCGCGGCCTAAGATGCGCTGGCTGAAGAACAGCCGACCATTCCGTCAGGAAGACCGCATGGGCGGGTACAAGGTACGAGAGAGAAAACTCTGCACCCTGCACCCCCACCTAGGCTTTTCTGCTTCTTTACTGGCCCGGTCTTGACCCAGACTGCTGTCCTTCTTTACTGGCCCGGTCTTGACCCAGACTGCTGCCCTTCTTTACTGGCCCGGTCTTGACCCAGACTGCTGTCCTTCTTTACTGGCCCGGTCTTGACCCAGACTGCCGTCCTTACCAAAGCCATCGATGGAGGCAGAGGAGTGACAAAACGAGGCTGCTGATGCAAAATTGGATTCAGTCATCTGTGTGTTAATGGTCTTGAAGTGACACTTGTCTTCTCTCTCTCTTAGTTTTTAACACCAGTTAGAAAGCCCAAGTGTAGTCAAACCTTAGGGCAAATTAGGCTGTGGTTTTCTAACTTTTTGTGGAGACACCCAGGCATTTCGGCTTACTGATGGAGAAAGTGTTTGAGCTGGATTTGAACCCATGCTATAGCTGTATATTTGCAGAGGCAGCTGCTTAGAGGTAGCTGCTTAGAGGCAGCTGCTTAGAGGCAGCTGCATAGAGCCAGCTGCTTAGAGGCAGCTGCTTAGAGGCAGCTGCTTAGACTGCTTGACCTCCCTGGGCCAAACTTTTAAACTTATACTACGAATCCCTTAAACAAAATCCTCTACGAGTCCCCGGTCCTCAGTTTGAGAACCACTGACACCGATAATACTGGAATGTGGCCCAAATTAAAAGAACAATTGGTATATGGAATTGCTAAAAGCTATTGATATTCAAGGAAAACAGGTCACACTGATAGAGAGTACTGTGCCTATCCATTGTTATAAGTTGTGTTTGAAGCTATGCGTTGATTTACACTAATACTTCTACTACCATTTAGCAGCCCAACCTAGTTAAAGTTTAACAGAAGGGACCAGCCTATGTTCTGCTAACCCATGCACCTCGCCCAACTGCTGTTTGCACATTCTGCAAATTCAGACGATGAACACACCGAGAAGTGACCTCAGATTCAACTTCCAACCAAAACCACACATACTTGGCCTGTGAAAGTAGTCCACATGTTACAAACTACTAAAAAAAGAAAGATACAGATTTTTTTTTAATACTTAATGTACAATTGGATGTTTTTTTAATACTTTAAATTTATATTTTCTTTTCCAACATTAGGGCTGGGTATCGGCACTGATATCCCGATTCGATTGCGATTCACACTGTCCCGATTCAACTCCGATTCAGTTTTGAATTCATTGGGATATAGTGAAAATTACAATACCATTATTTCTTACAAGAGAGTCTCTGAGAATGAAGGCTATGAACTGCGCAGGGAACCCTCTAGCATGACGACCAGGCCCAAAACATGAATTGCTGTTTTTTTTTTTTTTTAAACAAAAACATAAATAATCAAAATAAATTGCTTTTTTTGTTACTCGATACTCTTGAGTCAGTTCAAATTCCTTCAAAAAGAACTAATTGTTTGCGAACTGCAGAGCTACCGAGATTGCTGGCTGCTGCTCCAGGAACCTTTATATGATCTCCAGCGTACTATTCCACTGGGTCACCACGTCAATCAGCAGCTTGTGTAATGGCACGTCCAGTAAATTCTGCTTCTCTTTTAACTCATGACTGGCCGTAGTGCTACGGTGATAAAAGGTAGCAGTGTGCCTCACCCAACCAAGCAAGCTTACGATCGCTGGAAGTTTGAGAGCAGCCTGAATGGCTAAGTTTAGTGTGTGTGCGAAACGGCCAACGTGAAGCAGCTCCATCAATGACACAACTTGTATTATATTGGCAGAATTGTCCATAACAATAGCCGGTTCTTTCTCTCCAACCTCTCACTCATGTAAAACCTCCAAATGTTAAAATACATAGATTTATAAAATCGATTTCTGTTTTTTAAGAATCGATGTCAGATTGTCCAAACAGGAATCCTGATGAATCTGAACATTTATTTTTTACTCAGCACTATCCAACACAGGAAGTCTACAGAGAAAGTTTCAGAAGTATTTCAATATCAGTATCTATTTATTTATCTTGAAAATACCTGAGGTCACACATCGTGGGAAATAGTAGTCAAACTAGCCAGTAATGTTTTATTTCCTCTCAGCATTGAAGGGTTGTTGAGAGCAACATTTGTCTTAACAACCTGAATTCCTCCGCACTGACATAGTCTATTTGGATTGGAGTCAAGCATGGCGCCTGGGTCAAAAAGAATGCACTTCACATATCTTCACATATATAAAGATACGTCTGCTGATTAAAATCATATTGGACCTTATTAAAATCACAACACTTTCCAGTGATTAATTCATTTGTAGTTTGAATATCAAGAGTTTGAATATGGACACACACACACACACACCTGCTGACCAAAGTATGCTACAATAGAGGAGTATTGTGTTCAGAGGACTGGTCTGAGGTGTGGTAATGTTTTCATGGTTTTGCCTACTGGGGAAGATGTACTGTAGTCACGACTGTTTGATTTTCTGTAAGTTGGGAAAAGTGTAATATTTAGTGTCAACATGGTTTTTCCTAGTGTTCTGAGCCGTAGAAGAGGTAGCTCTGGGAGAAAGCTTCCCTCCACTGTGCAAAACGGTGACATTCCTTGGGTGGGGGTACCAGCTCGCCTTTGGGCCAGTCTGTCACCGTCCGCAATATTGTTTTTCATCACGATGCCGTGGTGGGAACAGAACTGGCTGACAGTCTCTCACCAAGCCTCCTCACTCACTCTCTCATTCTCATAAAGTACTCCACAATCGTCTCTTTTCTCCATCCATCAGCAGTGTTTCTGAACAAAGACGCTGCATTAATTAGCCAAAAAACTGTCTAAGACAGCCTATAGACTCTGCATTCTCGCGGACACCAATGCGATCGCGGGCTGGCTCAGGTGTACTTGGCTTATTAAGTTCTGCTGAAACAGAAGTAGTAGAAATGAGTTAGAAGTAGTAGAAATGAGTTAGTGGAACCAAAGTGGGACGCCTCTCTTCCTGTTCCGACTCAGTTTTTCATCTACATTTGTGCCTTTTCCCCCTGCACTTCTCAGGTGCGTCATCAGCACTGGACATTGATCATGGAGAGTGTGGTGCCGTCAGACAAGGGCAACTACACCTGCCTGGTGGAGAACGCATACGGCTCCATCAATCACACCTACACCCTGGATGTTGTCGGTGAGTACTGTACTGGGCTTTCCCGGGAAGGGTTTCCACCACATTCCAAAGCTGCAGGGTCATATTCCACAGACGCGGAAATGGAAAACTGGCATTATTTATTCTTAAAAACAAATATAGCAGAAATAGGGTTCATACGGAAGCTATGACGACCATCAGTGTCTTGCTGTCCCTGAGGCATAAGGGCTTACTTGCCTTGCTCAAGGGCACAACAACCGATATGTGACCTTGTCAGATCTGGGATTTAAACCCAGTGTCACCACCCCTGAGGTAATTTTACCATTTCAAGAAGGCAGAAGGGCTTCTCACGGAGGGGGTTGGGTATGTTTGGGTGAAAGGTTATCACTGGCTAATTTCATCCCACAGGTGTTGTGGACTAAACCCTATTCAGGTGCAGGGACGGAATGCTCCCTAAGTGTGCCAGGTTTTTCTCTATGGTCGGTATTGATGCATGTGCTTTGTGTAATGGGTCACAAAAGCCTTCAAGACAAGCTGAGCTGGACTGGGACTTTCCTTGTTAAATATGGGTTCTAGCTGTGTGGCTGTGGAGCTAGGTTCAGATGGTTTGATTGGCATGCTGCCTTTGGGAGCAAACACAACCAGTGGGATCAGCACTTTTATAAGGGGACACAGCCAGTTTAAATCCAACTCACTCAACTCCTTTACTTTGACCTTTGGAGCAAACATGAGTGTGTGTCTTTGTGTGTGTGTTTGTGTGTGTGTTTATGGTGACCATTAATCATTTGTTTAATGGGTATCTGGCTCCCTATTGGCCTTCCTGTGCCATATGACAAACAGCCAATGGCATGGAAACACATTTCCGGCCTTTAGGGTTCATCAGTTTCTGGGGATTCTGGGGAAGTTTCCATCAGGTACAGATCTATGTTTAGCTTCCTCTTCCCAAACCTAACCGTAAATATTAGCTGGAGGAAATAGACCCAAGACGAGCCTTTATGATATGTGGTCAATAGTTAGGGGTGGAATTCCCAGAGAAAACTGTTATTACAACTGTCAGCTTTTCCTCACCGGAGAGTTGACCACCTGCGTTCATTTGCAACAGCCTTTCGTCGAGGATCTTTTTGATAAATGGCAACTGGATCTGTCAGAGTGCCTATGTGTGTACCATGGAATACCGGACATGCTGCTGTAGCCTCCAGACGCCCGCGCAGCCCTGTGATCTCTCCCTCCATCAGTCCCCTGCCTCCCTGACCGAAGCTCTCCTTCAGATTCTCTTTAGTGTGTTTTCTTTCTGTTTTTATTGCTCAGCAGTAAACCTGTTTTTTTTGTCTGGCTCCAGACAAACTACCTCCAGAATGGCCTGTTTCTTCATTCTGCTCCATTTTCCTGTTTGAGAGAGGCACGCAGGGGGCGGAGACAGTGCGAGAGGGAGCGGTGTGAGAGTCTGGAAGGAAGTTGTTATCGGGCTTTTGGGCCAAAACGATCAGCCTTTATAAACAGCTACAACAGCCTTTTTTCCTGACTGAAACTGGCCACAGGATGGGGAGGGGCCCCCCGGACCAACGGGCAGTCCGGCTGCAGGGTACGCACACAGATGCGGCTTGACCCGTGTGTCTCCAGCCCTCCGTCAGCCCCCCGTCAGCCCCCCGCCAGCCCTGCCGACCCGACGGCCACCGAAACCAAACGCCCGACAGCTCAGTTCGTTCATACTCAACCACCCTCCCTCTCCTCGTCCCTGGTCCGGGGCCTGGCCTGACCCTGTCCCCCCTCCTATCAGCGACCCCTCCCTGATCACCAGGGACCAGCGCGCCAAGCCAACGGGTTACCCAGAGTTCAGCGGTCCCGCTTGGGACGCCGCTGAAACCTCCGTCCCTCTCCCCCGACTGCTGACCATCAGCTTCCGGCAACGGGAAATACTTCACTAACGACTCCATTGATAGATTGATTTGGATTTTATTCGAATGAGTGGACCGGGATAATGAAAGGGTAAGACGCGGGTGTGTTTTTACGGGTTTGTGGTGTTTTGTGGGGTTGTGGGTGACACAGTAGTTCTATCCATGCGTTTAGGTAGAGACCTGACACATTCTTTGAAAACAATTGTCTCCGGTATCCATCTGGTAAGTCAGGAATTGCAACCCAGTTAGCTCTTATGGATGGAACCTAAATTCACGTGTGCGTGCGTGTGTGTTTGCGTGTTAGCGGTCAGCTCCTGTTGAATTAATTACCAGACTGATTGCTGACCACACTGTTTGAATGCGGAATGTAACCGTTGCGGGTCTCTTTTAAGTGCATGGCGTGCGCGGCGTGTATGTGGCAATCTGAACTCCCAGTGTTCCGACTGGTCGCCTCTGTGGGCCTTTCACATGCAGCGTCGGAAAAGGAAAACGGATCTGAGATTTTTACACGCTTCCAGCCCCCCTCTCATTTCTCATCTTTTTCACCCTCTTTTCTCTCTCTCATTCCCTTTCTCTCTGTCTGTGTCACTGTTCATTCAGAGCCTGTAGTTCAGCGTCTGTTGACGGCCAATTGGCCATTGGGATTCCATTTTGTATTTAAAATGCATGTGGATTTACGCCCAGACGCGTTTTAATGAATTGTGCCACGTTCACTAGCGGTAAAGAAATGCATTGTGTAGCTCACTACTGTCTTTCTCATGCGCATGTCCTGCTCGTGTCTGAAGAGAGAGACAAGAGACATAGAGGCCCACTCAGATACCTCTCACATCCACTTTAGGAAAGGCAGCCCGACACTGAAGGCAGAGTGACGTCACTGTGTGCATTTGTGTGTGTGTGTGTGTGTGTGTGTGTGTGGGAGGGGGTACTAGTGTGTGAAAGGGGGGCATTGTTTGTCAGGTCTTGCTCTGTTCGGATTCGACGTCCAAATGTTTGCCTGCAAAATAATGCTTTTTTTGTCTTTTAAGAGGAAATAAAGGTGTTTTTTTTCACCCAAGAAAGGTGCAACTTTGAGTCATAAAGATGCTGTATAAATGAATCTTCTCAGGGGCTGCTAATGTTTAGTTCAGATAGTACTTCAGATAGTTGCCCAAGTTGCATGCTCCGAATTTTGCAGAAGTGCTGAGTTCCTGGCTTCTTCTCATATTACCAGTTTGTTTAGTGCTTATCAGGTAGAGATAACTCGCCTCTTTGTTTTGTGGGTAGAATCGAAGCGGAGTGTTGATAAGAGGTTATCGTTATTCGTCTCCTGCTCGTCTCCCAGTTCTGGAATATTCTCCCATGTGTATCCACTATTTCCCCTAATGCCCAGAGCTGGCCACCCTCAGAACCCCAAAATGTTCAAACACAAGCATATAGTTAAAAACTGTTTTGGTTTTTAACATAATATTTCGAGGCCTGTGCTTCAGGCTTTTGGCTAGTATTATGTGCTTGTTTTACATTCTTTGCATATGAAGTAAGTTAGAGCCTGTTTACCCTCAAGGAGCTCAGTGGTGATCTTAAGGAACTCGGAGGCTGGACTCTAAGCTAAGCAGGCTGGATGCAATCAATAAAGGACAGTTTTAAGTCACTGTGGATAGGAGCATCTGCTAAATCACTCAAATGTGGGTGTGACCTGTTGCCTGATGTTTAAAATTGTGCTGTCTGGACTAAAATATCACAACACACCTTTTCTCTCCAACTTAGAACGGTCCCCCCATCGGCCCATTCTCCAGGCAGGGTTGCCTGCCAACACCAGTGTTCATGTTGGCGAAGATGCACGTTTTGTGTGTAAGGTGTACAGCGACGCTCAGCCCCACATCCAGTGGCTGCAGCACATCCAGAAAAATGGTAGTCGCACTGGTCCAGATGGACACCCCCACGTCCGCGTCTTAAAGGTACGTTCCGGCCCGCCCCGGCCCCTCATTGTCTGTTTTAAGCCTGTGTCTGTGAATATGTTTGGTCCCTTCTTCCCTAGAAACGTGACTGGCGCTGTTTCTTCACCTTAAGTGTAGGCTAATCATCCTTTTGTTGTCGAGTTTCTTTTCAGCAATTTATAACAGAAGCCGTTTTGCTAGTATGCAATCACATTCTTTCATGTCATTTATTTTTCATTTTGAGGGATAGATCAGCTTCATCATTGCTTTCCCCCCCTTTTATTTAGATTTTTTTTCTCATACTCCCGATAAAAAACAACATCCAACCTGTCTTCCTATAAGAGTGAGAAACCAATAAAATAAATATTTCTTCTCCCTCCTTTCAAAGAGTGATAAATGAGCCCTTTATTATTAGTGCTGGGATGCTCCGGCTGTTCCTGTCTGGGTGGCGGCTTCTCTTTCCTCCCTGCGCCAAGTTTGCAGATGTGATAGTTAACAGGCTTCCCTGTGTTTTGTTTTGTCCCCTTTTGCTGCCGTGCGTGTGTGGCGGTTGTGTGTGTGCGCGTGTGTGTGTGTGTGTGTGTTTGTGTGGCTCAACACCCAGCGCTCGGGCATCAATAGCTCGGACGTGGAGGTGCTCACGTTAACCAACGTGACGGAGGAAGACGCCGGGCAGTACACCTGTAAAGTCTCCAATTATATAGGGGAGGTCAACCAGTCGGGCTGGCTGACGGTCGTCCCAGGTAACCCCTGACCTCTGCCGGCCCCGTGCGGTGTCTTTGGGCTGGTCACTGAGCCGGCTCCTTGTGGTGGTGTGGTGGTTCCTGCAGGGGTCATATGGACTAAACGGAGTGTCTTCGACTGCCCTCCTGTCTGTACGGACGACCATGGAAAAGCCCTGTGAACCTGCGCTCCCACTCATTAACCTGGCCTGGCCATCACACGACTTATCATCAACCCCTGCCTCTATGTCCCCTCCCTCTCCTTCCCTCTCCCCCCCTTCACCCTTTCTTGCTCTGCCAGTTGATGAGGTGTGATGGCCATAGGCCGGTGTTGGGTGCTGCAGTGGGTTGATCTCCATGTCATCCTCTTCTGTGGTTCTGTGGACTGTGCATGCCCATGATGTGGACTTACAACTGGGTTCTGGTGTTGTGGGTGAAGGGTCTTTTTTTTTTAAACGCGTTGTTGTATTTTTTTTTTTACCTATTTCCTCTGGTGCAAGGTGTTCTCCCTGTTTGTTTTGAAGCTCCTCCCCTTTCACAGAAGCTCCTCCTGTCTAGGATGTCTCCTTAGATGGGGCGATAGTTTTCCTGCTAGCAATGGGACGCCATCAGGCCCCGGGTGTTCTGGGTCTAACTGTTTCCTTTTATTCCTTTTCTTCCTCCTTTACCTCCTTCCCTTCTTCCATTTTTTCAACTTCCTGTATCCTCGAATGTCCCGCCATCCCCTCCCCTCTCCCCCTCTTCATTGTCCCTCCTCCTCCTGCTCCTCCTCACCCAGACCGCAGGTGTTAACACCACAGACAAGGAGATCGAAGTCCTCTACCTCCCCAATGTCACTTTCGAGGACGCGGGGGAGTATACGTGCTTGGCGGGTAATTCTATTGGGATCTCGTTTCACACTGCTTGGTTGACGGTGCTTCCAGGTATAAACACCACTCTACTGCCCTCCCCTTCCTTCTGTTGTTAACTTATGGTTTAATGTTCGCTCAGTGAAGTTATTTCCATGATTTGAACGGGAGGAGAACGGGAGAGGTGAAAAGTCCCTCCAGAGGGAAAAATACCCACACTCGACCAAATAGCAAACTCTCCGATTACTGTGATGAACTCACACAGTAAATTGACATAATACTGTAGTGGGAATATGCATTCCATATATTTCGTTATCTCGATTGGTGACGTGTTGAAAGGCTAGGGAGTGATAAAGGGCCATTTGCTTGAGGCTTATTATAACGCCGGAGCGGAAGTCGACTTCCCAGAAGAGGCTCGAATGTTGCTCCTTACTCAGGACGGGTTTCACCCCCCCCAGCTCCTCCCCGGTTCGTTCTCCATTTCACATCGGATCTGTCTCTGCTGGTTCTTTGGGGAAAGTCTGTCGGTGCTACGTCCATTTTGGATTGGACTGCATGTTTTACTTTTATAGGGTGTCTGTCTAGATGATAATGTCTTTCTGTCTGTCGGTGTAACCGGCTTCATTATCATCGGTCGAGAGCGGGAGAAAACTCCTGCAAGGCTCAACCTCTGTCCGGGCTCTGATAATTGATATTCTTTTTGTTATTTCTCCCCGCAAATTACAAAAAAAGAAAGTCACAGCTTGAATACTCAAAGCTTGACTTTCTCAATTATCAGGGTCAGTTATTTTCAATGTATTCACTGTATTTCATTCAGGGTGTGATTGCTTCTGTGTGTTAAATGTATGTGTGTCTATGCGCAAGTGTCTCTTACTATAATATGTGTAGTACACTCATTCTATGGATAGACATACACTTCAGGAAACCTCTGGTTACATTTACACAGGAAGACCAGTTGTGATCTTTGGACCAATCGCGTTAGTTTCAGATCTGAGCTTTATCAAAGCTGACATGGTTGTTAAAAAGTCTCATTTGTGAGAAGGAAAACTGATCAGAATTGAGTTGCCCGTGTAAAACCATCCATATTCATCCAACATTATTCAATCTGCACCCATGTTGGGTGGACAGGATGTCTGGATATCTGGACATTAAATGAGATGGATGATAGATCTTGTTCACTTTTATTCCACTGCCTAAACGGACGGCTGATTAAACAAAAATCCCATCAACATCATCCCAGATAATAGCCTTGTTTTGTCTCTAAACAGCATACAACTATCACAGGCAGTCAAATAGTTCTTCCTTGGGGGATGATATCTGTAATTTATTGCCCATTCCGTGTATCTGTTCCAGTGGCGCCTGCCTGGCTCTGCCGTCTGGGCTGCTGCTGTAGTTTTTGGACCACAGGATACAAAGCTGACAGGACAAAGGTTTCTACGTGTGATTATTTCCCCTCTGGATGAACATTACGAGGACTGTTTGTGGCCGTGGGTGGATGGCATGCATTATGGAACAGACTGTGGTCCGAAAGCACCTCAGAGAAAGTCCCAGACCAGTCTGCTTCAGATGTGCTCCCTCAAGTTTGATGTGACGCATGTAGCTTTGTGTGAAGGCGGGAGAATGTCTTTTTTCTCAGGCTGTGTGTGTATATGCACCTCGCGATGGTTGTGTTTGTTTTGTAGCCCTGAATGTAGGGACATCTGCCGTATTTTCATTTGAACTAGTTTGCTACAACAATTGTTTATTGGGGGCTGATTTGTTTTTCTTGGGGGGCAAATCGAGTAAGGGAGGGATAAACATAGTGTCTTTTTCTCATTATGTCTTGTTTATCTATCCAATAGTCGCGCGTGCGTCGTTTCCACGGCCTGCGTTCCCTTACGTTTGCGTCTCTCGGTGGCTCTGAGTGTCCACGTCTTAACCAACGCGTATCCTGCTCCTGTGTTCGTCCGTCTGTCCCCGTGTCTGTGTGCGCACGTGTCAAGAGAGGGTGTTCACCTCTGCGTCTTGTCACTCCCCGATCCTCTCCCCTCGCCCCACCCCCCCACTCCCCAATCAGCCAATAAGGACGAGACAGTGACGGGCATGACGTCACCTGACTACGTGGAGATCGCCATCTACTGCGTGGGGGTGTTCCTGATTGCCTGTATGGTGGTCATCGTGGTGGTGTGCCGGATGAGGAACACGGCGAAGAAGCCCGACTTCGGGAACCAGCCGGCGGTTCACAAGCTCAGCAAGCAGATCCCTCTGCGCCGCCAGGTAACAGAAAGTAGATAAGGGGTTTCCAAGGCATTTAACACCCATAGAAAGACAGACTTCACACACACGCGCATCCCTGCACAATGCTCTTCACACTATTGAGCCGACTCCAACCAAACTGCACTGGATTCAGCAACTGCACTGTGTGTGTGTGAAACCAGTCCAATTCAGTACAGCCTGGTTCGGTTCGGCTCAGTGTGGCTTCATCAGTGTGAAAAGCCTATTACACAATAAGATTATTGTAAAACAGAATCATCCAGGTTAACCTACCAAGAACGGATGACGAACGCAGGTCTTATTCAACTGGTGTGCTTCCACGTTCATTTGAGAGGCTAGCAAACGTAGGTGTTCAGGTAAAGGTGGTTTCCATAACAGCCCTGTAACTAACACGTCGCACTGCTTGAAGCTGCTGAGCCAACTTAACTACACAGAAGGACAGCTAGTGTGGCGTCTGAGCATGTCAGAACTGCTCTCCAGTGTTTTTAGCTCCTCTGTGTTTCTGTGAGTAAGGCAGCTCCCTCAAGGGGGAGAACACAAAAGGCCCCAAAAAAGGGTTGGGTTACGGCTGGTTCCAGTGTCAAGGTAAGGTTAGGGTGGAAAGGAGAGACGAGCCCCTAAGGACAGTGACGACAGCATCATAAACCAACACATTCATCAGACTGAACGTCGCTCTCCGCCGAGCTCCGGCTCAGCTAGTGACTTGCATTCACTCAGAAATCATTCAAAAAGGGGAAAGCGAAGACGGCGATTCGCTGATCGATATCGTTCAAAGTCCCTTTCTGTGAGATTTTCGTACCAGATTTCTCTCCACCCCACACACTCCTTGGTCCTCGCACCCATAGTCTTCCAGAAAACAAACAAATAAATGCCTAGCCCCAGCCTTTTATTTGTAATTAGACGCGTAAGTGACAAGGTGATCAGCCAATCCGTCCGCTCCTACAGGTCTCCAATGACTCGAGCTCCTCGATGAACTCCAGCACGCCGTTGGTGCGCATCACTACGCGACGCAGCTCGGCTGGCCACGACGACCCCATCCCGGAATACGACCTCCCCGAGGACCCCCGCTGGGAGTTCTCCCGAGACAGGTGAGGAGCCAGTCCTTAACCACACCACCGTCTAACTCAGTGTTAGACAGGACCACAGAAAATGTGTCTTTCAGTCATTGCTTGATTTGGGTCAAGCAACGGCCGCAAGGCATGCCGCAGCCACCAAGTTTCTTCCTCTGGAATGTGTTTTTACTTAACTTCAAATGATGCCTGGAATGAATCCAGTGCAGGGTCCTGTTTCTAAGTGATCTTTAGCGATTTGACATTGGGGAAGTGTAAATTGTTGCTAATTACTTCACTGTCTTGTCAAGTAGCAGATCACTTCCTCATCGCGGTAGAACAATGAGGTTAGTCAGCGCTAAGCTAACTGATAGCATCTGCAGGCTCTAACACGAGGCGCTGCTGTTGTCCGGGGGGTTTGTACTGTTACGCACCAATGAACATGGTCTTTGAGCTGTAATGATTAACCTGTGAGGAATGACTGTGACTGGGAACACTACTGTACAGGGCACCGCTCATTAGGGTCTGAACAGCAGAAACGGGACTGAAACAACAGGGAGAGGACAATCTGGATGTATCCAATAAGAAATGCTTGTTTTTGTTTTTCATTGTCCGAGTTGCTGTGTTGAGACAGGGTTATAACTGCGGAATAGATATCTTAAAATAGTTTGATAAAGAGGTAAAAATGTCACATTATGAACCGGACAGAAATTAAACAAACTAAAAGTTATCATATGTTTAATTAAAAACATTTGTAGACTAACATTGAAATGCTTCCTTATGGGCCCATTTTCAAAAATCCAGATTCGACTGAAGAAAGCATATTCTAGATAGACAATAGTAACACAGGGAATGTATGAACAGTGATCAGATTTGTGTGCATGTGAGTGTTGTGTTTGTGTGCATGTGAGTCAAAGCATGCCTCATACTCCACAAGATGAACTTTTGGCCTTGGTCAGCTTCAGTGGAAAGTGTCAGGCCACCTCAACACAGTAATACATAGTGATTTAGCTGCAGTAAAGGCTCTTGTTGTTAAACAATGGGGGACAATCCAGACAGTTGAACACACCGTGCCTCTTAGCATACCTTACCCTTTGTTGTTTTGCCACGGCGTGTTTGTGTGAAGATTTAGCAGTAGGGGATCAAAAGCATTCCCGAAAAGCACCAGGAAAACATTCCCAAGAGAATTCCATCCGCATTTCTGAAAATTATTAGTGATGTTTTTTTCTTCTCTCAAATAGGGATTTTTATGTTTGGGGTGAGACCGAATTGCTTATTTATTTAATGAATCCATGAAAGGAATTGTATTGTGTGAGTTGAGTTGAGTAGATTCTTAAAGTATAAGAAATGACTAAATGTTCTCCTTTTCTCAATTGAGCTGTCTTTCTCTTTCTATTTCTTGGTCGTTCTCTCAGTCTTTTTTCCCTGTTTTTCACACTCTTTCTCCCTTGTTCTTTCCTTCTCTCGTTTATATTTGTCCCCTCTCTCTTCTCCATCACTCCTCATCTGTCCTACACAAGTGCCTCAGGGTCCCGGGTGGGAAAGCGGAACATTCTGGAATGCTAACGTTTGTGGTGGCGTGAAAGACAAAAAATAACACTGATTATGTGTGGTGGGCTGGGGCAGAAAGGCTGCCATTGAGTTAGGGTTGGTGGGGTGTGTGAGCAAACAAGCGCGTGTGTGGACAGACCAGGGATTGTGTTTCTGTGACAGCTTGCTGGCCTCAGGCCCCAGAACCAGTGTGAATGTTTACACAGCCCCAAGACTAGGCAGCAAGGGCGGGGGTGCCACATGCCAATCAAACTATAACCAGAGGGTCAATCTACGACCAAAGGGTCAAAGGTCAAAGAAGTGGCAATGACCATAATTGATAATAATGTGGGTTGTGTATGATTCTAGTTGTGTGTGTGTGTGTGTGTGTGTGTGTGTGTGTGTGTATGCAGTTCGCTGTGGGAGTGTGTATGGACAACATTCTGTGTGTAGCAATAAAAAACATTCTGTTACAAAGTCTATCAGAATTGTGTGCAAGCTGAATGGCAGATTGATTTGTGAAGATTGCTTTTCCATTAAGCTGTGATGTGTGAAACTAAACGTATTCATATATATAGTGCAAATTACAAAAAATAAAATAAATTAAATCTGAGCTTTAACGTAAACCCAGAGTATTAGCCAGTGTATTAGCAAGCACATTTATTTATATAGCACAATTCATACATAGAAGCAATTCAATGTGCTTTACAAAGAAAAAAGTGAAATATAAAAATATTTTAAAAAACACTGGAATAAAAACAACAAACCACACTAAAACATAATAAGAAGAAAACATTGAATAAGAAAATAGAAATTGAATAAAAACAAAATGAGGAAGCTATAAAAGCTGTAAGGCTGAACAGTGTGGTTAAATTTAAGTGCTCAGTCATAGGCGCGTGAAAAGAGAAGTGTTTTTAACCTGGATTTAAAAATTGATACGTTTGGGGCATGTCGAATATCTTCTGGTAGTTTATTATCCAGTTGGGTGTAGCATAACTGCTAAATGCAGCTTCGCCATGTTTAGTTTGGACTCTAGGCTCTACTAGCTGACCTGAGTTCAAGGATCTAAGAGCCCTGCTCGGTTTATACTCTTCAAACTAATCATAAATGTATTTGGGGGCCTAAACCATTCAGTGATTTATAAACTAAAAGCACCACTTAAAATCTATTCTGTAACTGACTGGAAGCCAGTGGAAAGATTTAAGAACTGGAGTGATGTGCTCTGTTCTCTTGGTCCTGGTCAACATTCTAGCAGCAGCATTCTGAATGAGCTGCAGCTGTTTTACAGTCTTTTTGGGGAGTCCCGTTAAGAGCCCATTACAGTAGTCAACCCTGCTAGAGATAAAAGCATGGATAAGCTTCTCTTGGTCTTTTTGGGACACCAAGCCCTTGATTCTGGCTACATTTCTAAGATGATAGAATGCTGTTTTGTTGACAGCCTTGATATGACTGAGGTCAGAGTCAATCAGAACACCAAGATTACGCTCTTGGTCCCTGGTTTTTAGGGCCCGAGAATCCAGCTCTTTACTAATACTAGTACTCTTATTAGAGCATTCTTCTGGCCTCAGTAGTTTATATCTCAGGTGTTGAGCAGCATAATGATTTGTAAACAGTGTGTATTGAACATGCTCGAGCGACCAGATAAACAGCTGAGAGAGTAGTGTTTATTCTGTCACCCAAATTGCGCCCCATTCCCTGCAAAGTCCACCGAAAGTAGTGCACTGTAGAGTATAGGGTGACATTTGGGCTGCATTGGAGCTGTTAGTATCGGGCCATTATCATCCCTGCCCTTCCGGCACTGACCACAGGCACAACACCGGCACCAGTGAAGCACTCCCACACTATCTGACAGAAACAGAGAGAAAGTGGTAGAGAGAGCGTGAGGGTGGGAAATGTTGGCATAATACATGTTCACACTAACTCTATCATTATCTCTCTCTCAATCCAGTTTGAAGTGACTAATTGGCATGGCACTGATTTACAAAGCAACAGGAAAATAATAAAGATTTGAATATAAATATTACTATTTAATACTATTGAAAATATAGACAAAATTACCTGATGACATTGTTAAGCCAAGCGGGTCCTGAACTGACGTTTGTATTCCGATTGCTAACTGCTGCACCCAATCGATGTAGTCTATCACATGGACCCACTGAAAGAAAACAAACACAGAGAGGGGGTTACCTGAACCACATTCGATACGAAACACCCTCTCCAACGCTTCCTTCCCATTATCTACAGGTTGACCCTGGGCAAACCGCTGGGCGAAGGCTGCTTTGGCCAGGTGGTCATGGCTGAAGCTCTGGGCATCGATAAAGACAAGCCCAAGGACGCCGTCACAGTGGCCGTGAAGATGCTGAAAGGTACATGTGAGTGTGTCCCTCTGTTAGCATGCGTCGGTGTGTGAACGGTGTGTGTGTATTTCTCAGCGGCCTGCGGGATACTAGTGTATTAGTATCAAGCCAGTGTAACGCTAGACCTGCCTGGCTAGCTGTAAGCCCGGGACTGATCCTCTGTCCCATTTTAAATAAAGGCCACCGCTGCCGTCCCGGGGTTGTGCCTGTCTGTGTGTTGGTGTCCCTGGGTGTGTTGAGATATGTCCAGCTTATGTTCACCAGATAGGCTGCACACCTCACGTGTTGTGTGCGTGTGCGTGTGCGTGAGCCGCTATACGTCTGTCGGAATCTGCCGTGTGGGGTTTGACGGTGCGGCGGGCGGGATCTGGGGGCTGATGTGTTTCCCTGATGCTGATCGGCAGCTGTAGGGGTGGGGTCAAATACCTGCCCCCCCCCCACACACACACACACACACTGAGAGATGGCTCAGTCACAGGATGGAGCGCCCGCTATTAACCTTACCCTAATAACGCTCCTGGAGATAATGGTTCCAGATTGACCGAAATGGCTTTTAATTCCCCGGCCGAAAGAGAAGAGGCCTGTTTAGTCTGTTTATCGGCTGTCACCGTGAAGCTTGTCAGTGGCACAGCTATTCCTCAGAGAGAATTTTCTGACTGCGCCGTCGGACAGACAGACTGTGGAGAGAGCAGGGGAACTGTGTGTGTGTGTTTGTTAAGCATGAACGTGTGTGTGGAATTTCTTAAATGTGTGTGTCTCTGTTCTGTCTTCTTTTTTGACCCCCCTGTCCTCCTGCACCCCCTCCAGATGATGCTACGGAGAAGGACCTGTCTGACCTGGTGTCAGAGATGGAGATGATGAAGATGATCGGGAAACACAAGAACATCATCAACCTACTAGGGGCCTGCACGCAAGAAGGTGAGAAGTCCTTTCCCACACCTCTACCATGAAGTGTGGTCTTGGAAATCACACATTCATTTAAACTAGTTTAAACTAGTTTTATTGACATTTAAAATCATATATGTGTTAAAACAATATGGTATGGAGGGGTGGGGTATGCGTCCAATATACTGTTGATAAGAGTTGTTCATAGGCATGACACAACACAGAGTGCATTTGCTGTGGTATATTGACCATATACCAAAAACCTCCCATGGTGCCTTATTGCTACTGTAAATCAGTTACCAACCCAATTAGTAATTCAGCCAATTAGCATTCAGAATTAGAACCATCCGGTTTATAATTGCTTTCAGCCAAAATGTGTCTACTTTTATTTCTTTGAAATTTTTTCTTCATGTAATTTCCTTCTTTCTTCCTTTCTCTCTGTCTCTCTCCCCCCTTTTTCTGTGTCAGGGCCTCTGTATGTGATAGTGGAGTATGCCTCTAAAGGGAACCTGAGGGAGTACCTACGAGCCCGCCGTCCCCCTGGCATGGAGTACTCTTATGACATTGCCCGCTGCTCCGACGAACAGCTCACCTTCAAGGACTTGGTGTCCTGTACCTACCAGGTGGCCCGGGGTATGGAGTATCTGGCCTCTCAGAAGGTACGCCCAAACACCCAAAATGCACTTCAGGAATCTATATACTTGTGCGGACAGAAAAAAGTCATCCCCATTTAAAATCTTGCTGCCTTTAACCTTAACCCCAAAAATGTAAATATAACCCTAAACCTAACCCTAATCCCAATTAGAACTTTTACCTTAAACATTAACCTGAAGCCGGGAATAGTAGCGTTCCCAGTGGGAACTGGCAAGATGTCCTCGCGAGATTGAATGTTTCTTGTTTTTACTATCCTTGAAAGGGTTTTGGTCCCCACCAGGATAGTAAAACCTGTGTTTACACACACATAGACACACACGCCATGCTCTTTCTCACCATTGTGCTAAGTAGAAACACTTCTGTGTCATTGCACTGGGTCTTGGTGATTAGGGTGGCTGTGTAGAACGTGTGTGTTTATCGTTGTGGGAATATTGTCTGATAAAATCCCATCTCCAGCCCACTGTCCAGAGATCTGCATTGTCTTTCTCCACCGCACAAAGCCTCTCTGTGCGAGAAAACCAGAGAATAGCTTTTTTGCAACGCATTCACAACGGGGAAAAAGGGCACGTTAGCCAAACACTCACGCTCCCTATCACCAAAGGAATGTGATTGACACTAGAGAAGACAAGCGCACAATATGCTAACACGCACACAACACACACTCACACACACCGACATGTGGGAATAAACACCTTAGGCACAGAAACAAGTTGAATTGAATGAATTAGAAAAATGAATTTGGCCAAGTATGTCAGGAATCTTATTCAGATTCAGACTCGTTTCATGTTTCTGAGTCTTAATGATGTATTAGATAGTGTTACTTCAGTTCCATTTCTGGGCCATTACACTTGGTAGAAACAGTAAGCTTCTAGAAGCATAGCTTGAACCTATTTGGGTATTTCTCTCTGTATTTATTTTCACAATGTTGAAACTGTATCACGCTCTCTCATCTTTCCTCTCAATCTTAACACTGTTTTATGTTCTCTTTTCAGTGCATCCACAGAGATCTGGCAGCGAGGAACGTCCTGGTCACAGAGAGCAACTTCATGAAGATCGCAGACTTCGGACTGGCCAGGGACGTCCACAACATCGATTACTACAAGAAGACCACCAACGTGAGTGAAGCGTGTCCTGCCGTGTCCGAGCTTTGGGCTCGGTTCCATTTCAATTACAGATACCTCTGGCTGTATACCGAGCGATAGTTAAGGCTTTACTAAACTGAGATGGAATTGGACCTGGCCATTATGCACTGCGTGGTGTGAGATTATTCCCCCCCTCCCTGCATTGGCAGAGGCAGGAGGTTCCCATGCCACCGGTGAATGCCGTGCTTCCAGAAAATCTCTGCTCGTTTTGGTTCTCTTCTGTTTTTATTCCATCACGTCCCTAGCCACTTGTCCAAACGCACCGGGAGAGAGCGAGAGCTACTGAAAGAGCGGGAGAGAGCGCAACGGAGGGCTTGACATCTCCATAGCGGACCCCCAGCAGCATTCATCCTACTCCCAGTGTGGAGCGTAGAGCAGCTTGCCCAACCTCATTTAGTATGCATGGCTGCCTTTCCATTACACGCACCATCACCCTGAGAACCTAGCTTAGTCGAGGACAAAAACAACAACAAAATGACATAGACAATGGTTGATGGTGATGACGAGGAAGGTCCAATCTAAGAGAGTGGCAACTTCTGTTTAAGAAGGCGGAATACAAACAGAGTGGAAGATCTGAAGTTCTTCTTTATCATCATCATCATAACCACCTTTTTAATTTCCGTTTCTGAAATGAAGGCGCATTTCTGCTGTACCTCTTCTGTATGAATAAGTGTCATGGGTCTTGTCACTGGTGCAAAGCTTTTAAATGGTTTGTGGAGATATAATCTGCCTATATCTATTAGCCTGTTCATCTGCTTAGTCTTCTAAACAGCTTACAGTTCCTCTGGGAATTCCAGCTGATTTTACTTGCCCAATTCCCTGTTGGATTTTCCAGATCTAATGATATTCTGTGGAATGCCAGGAACCTGAAAGAGTCCATGTTAAAAGATGCCCACTGGCCATAGGATATATTGATCATGAAATCCCGTTGGGAGATAACTGTGTGTCAATGGTTCACTGTAACCATGGGACCTATTGACCTCTGATCTGTGTGTCTGTGTCCTCTTCAGGGTCGTCTCCCGGTGAAGTGGATGGCTCCAGAGGCGCTGTTTGACCGTGTGTATACTCACCAGAGCGATGTGTAAGTACATACATACCCACATAGGCGTAAAATACACACACAGACACACTGAACTCGTTTACTCTTTTGGAATCAGGAACTCAAGGTTCATTAGGTACCAAACTGAACACATCCCACTAAAGCAGGGAGTTGGACTCTTATGATAACAAACTCTGTGTTTATTTGTTGGAAAAAACGCTTTAAAATATTTACCATTGTGCACCCTAATGAACATGACCTGGGCCTGTCCAATGGCTGAAATTCAGTGACGCTAATTGTTTTGCAGCAAGAGGGACGGGGGCAGGGAATGAGTACAAGAGGTCAGTGAGGTGTTTTGGCGGCGGTAAAGTTCGGGGGCTACTTTTCGGGTGTTGGGTGTGGACCGGCCGGTCTGCGGAGAAAGTGAACGTTTCACGCTAGACTTGTAACCAAGGCCCTGTTACTAATCTGCCCGTCTTCAAAGCCTGAGTCCACCTCCCCCTGCCCTGTGCGGAAGTCTCCCATCGGCCTCCTTCAAGTCCTTCACACATGTCTGAACGCAACAATACCAACGTGCCCCAAACCTCCCCCCCCCCCCAATTCTGCACACTCTTCGTTCAAGTCGTGAGCTTTCATCCAGTTCTTAGCTCTGTACACGACGCTCATCTTTTCGGTTGGTAATCCCTTATTTTCTTTCTTTTATTTTATTCGCATTCGTTTTGCACGTGACAGAAGAGTCGCTCCTCATTATACAAGTATATCGTGAATTAAAAATAGAAACATCGAGGTACCTCTCTTATTTGGGGTCTGAATTTCAGGCGTTCCAACCAAGCCTTTTGAAGTTACCGCGGCTTTGGCAGCCGAACGTTAGATGAGCAGCTTGCGTGCTGACCCCTGGGAAAATGTGTTTCTCGTGTGCGTGCGCCCGTGAGGCATGGCGGACATGCAGCATACTCGTGATGTGTATTGTGGGAGCGTCTCAGTGTTCAATGTACCGTGTTGTTTGTTTCCCTGTGTGTGTGGTTTGGGTGTGTGTTTCTGCAAGTTACCTAGCCTAGCCCCACGATCAATACTCACGTGGGGTGGAGGGGGGCGGGTGTCAGACGGCTGTCCTGGTCTTTTGTGTTCCTCTCATCAGTAATTACGTTGGGTCACTCACTTCCAGTAGTTGGCCTTATCCTGTTGGTAGAGGGGAGAGTAGGTTGGGGGAGGGGCGGTAAGAAAAACGATCCATGACATGACATCAGATTACATGAATAAATGAATTCAAATGAAATCCGGCCCGTGTTGTTTTGACAGACTGGACCTGTATATGTAGCATGTTTTTGTAGGCTGAGGTAGACGGAAGAAGGAACCAGTTGTCCAGGGTGGCACCGTGGACAGGCTACTAGAAGGCATGGTGTGGGGTCGGATTCACCAGAGCGGAGCTGGAGATGTGTGCGTGCGTGTGTGTGTGTGTGTGGGGGGGGGGATCTCCCGCTCCATTTCTCCTCGAGACTCCATCCTTTTCTACTGACTGGAGTTATTTTGATTCATGGGCCGATTAGATTATTGATCTCCTTTTTAAAATGATTGGTTCTGCGTGTCAGTTTCATTAGTATGCGTGCACTAAATGCTTAGTAGATGTTTAATTTGAATCTGATTAACATTCGAACAAGAATGTTAAGGAGGAAAATGCCCAAACAGCTAATGGTGAATCATTTATATATTTACACTGCCCTCTTTTATCCAGAGTGAGTGCATACCATTTAAATGTGTTTTTAGATTGCGGACCTCACTGTGCTTCAAACTTCCATCCCTGGTACTATACAAGCATGCTGTTGCCAAGTGACCCACACACCCACACTAGAGTCTCAACCCTCATTCCCCTACTCTTGTTTGTATACAAAAAAAAAATCGTTTGGATTCGTTTTCGCTTTTAACTACGATGCAAGCCTTTGTATAAACAGCAGTTACGGCTAAGTTGGATCCAGGTCGCTTGCTGTGACCATTCCAAGAGAGTGTTTGTTTGTCTGCGTGTTCTCCTGTGTATCTGTCTGGGCCAGTGGAATGATACTGCATACAGTGTCTGCATGGGCCGGTGGAATGACGATAGGTGGACACAAAGGGCCATTGAGTGGAGCGGAGGAGTGTGTAAACAAACGGGAGCGATACGGACAGGGAGATAGAAGGAGAGAACAAACGTAAGGCCCGGTTATGTAAACAGATGAATGCAGAGATAACCACTGGAGTGTATGAATGAAGAGTGGCTGGTGTCTCGGCCTCTTTTCGGTCACAGATGTAGGCGTTTATCTGTGTGTTTGTGTGCATGTGCGCATACATATATATACCCATACTACCCATCTGTCCCTTTACACCATTTGTTGCGGCAAACATGTACGCCCATACGCAAGCCAGACGACGTTGTGATGTTTTTGTTATTGACACACAGTACCGGTCAAAGGTTTGGACACAGCCGTTCACTTAAATGGGTAAGCGTGTCTCAACTTTTGACTGGTACTGTGTGTGTTGGCTATTTTCAGTGGAGACGAAACATGCCGTTGGTGAATATGTGGTGCTGGTTTCTGTTTTAAAAGAAATTGAGCCAGCCATTTACCTCATTTTTTGTGATTTAGAAGACACCCGGAGAGAACACTTTTGTGAATTATACCCACAACCTCTGAGTTGCATGCAGCACACTCTACCGACTGGGCCAGTGCAGGACAGTCATCCGTTACATAAACAGTCATTTATACTGAAGTCCTTGTTATCTCTGGGTGGTCCAGTCCACTGTTTGTTTTGGTGTGTCACTCTTGACAACTGACTGGACAATGGAGGCCAGTGTGGCTCGTCCTGTCCGGTGCCGGGACAAAGGGCGCCTTTGATGCCAGCGGGATCACCGTGGCACTGCCCACCAGCTGTGAGAGCAGAACGGTGCCTCGTGGTGGCCAGATTAGAAAGAGGCTATTGATAGTGACACCCTGCTATAGTCGACTCGTTGTTCCACACTAAAAAATCGATTTGTCAAACCGAGTGGATCTAAATGAACATTAGGTTCAGGGGTGTTTGAGGGATGTCTAGTTACTTACCGGAAGGAACAGTGGCCGCAGGGTCTTCTAACAGTCCGCTTTCAATCCTTTTGATTATTTAATAGTGTTTAACACTTTTCCTGGAGAGCTACCAGCGCTTAGGTTTCCTCTCCAACACCAGTTGTGAATAACCCTGATTTAGCTTTTCATCCAGCTAATTACTAGAATCAGGTGTGCTAAATTAGGGTTGGGGAGAAAACCTAACCTACAGGTACAGCTCTCCAGGAACAGGGTTGGGCATAAAACTCTTTCTGATTCTGATTTAAAAGAAAAATAAAATAGAATACTATAACTGGAGTCAGTGACATATATTATACAGTAATAATAACAGAATGAATGATATTAATAGTGATGGCCCCATTCATTTTGCTATGTGTGTGTGTGTTTTCACAGCTGGTCATTTGGGGTGTTGATGTGGGAGATCTTCACTCTGGGGGGTTCTCCATACCCTGGCATCCCCGTCGAAGAGCTCTTCAAGCTGCTGAAAGAGGGCCACCGCATGGACAAGCCTGGCAACTGCACCAACGAGCTGTAAGATACCATCCTTATCTCGTCATCTCACACACACACACACACACACACACACACCATGTTCATCATATCCATGGCCCTGCACAGCTGGCTTGTGCCTGTGTCAATGTCCATATTCACAATGGGCCCTCCACAGTCCCGCCGCACATGGAGCCAAGGCCCGGACCGCTACTGTGGAGACCCACTGTTCTCCTACTACACTGTAATGTGAAGCCCAGTGTGAAGGGAGACTGACAGACAGAAAGACTAACAGACAGACAGGCAGGCAGGCAGACAAAAGAACAGACAACTCATCTTTATCATCTCAGCCCCTTTTGACAGGAGCTTGGACGATGAATTATTGTGCAGTGGAGAATTGAATGGGTGACGGGGCGTATGTTTAGGAAAAGAAAAGCAATTTCGGTTTGGCTGACCATTATTTCTCCCTCTCTCTGTTTATTTTCCTGTCCAGGTACATGATGATGAAAGATTGTTGGCATGCCATCTCCTCCCATCGGCCCACATTCAAACAGTTGGTGGAGGATCTGGACCGCATCCTCACCTTGGCCACCAACGAGGTGAGGGGCCACAAACCTGATTTATTCCACTTCACACTGGTTCACACTACCTATATGATTGGGGTGAATTCCATTTCAATTCACAAAGTAAACACTTTTTTTCTCTCAATTGGAATTCCAAAATTGACCAACTGACTTGAGAGAAGTATTGACCCCAGCACGGGTAATACTGCATTGTTGGGAGTTTCAGTCAACCGGAAAAAACAACATAAAGGCATTTCAGACTTTTTTCTTAAATGTTTATAAAAAGGTGAGCTTTAATACGGGCTCACGGACGCTCCAGTCTGGACAGTTCTGGACGGAGATGCTGAAATGTTCAAAGAAATCAATATACCAAAATTCATGGAGTGGGAGGAAATCAGACACCATTTACACCAATCAGGCTTTGAGACCTAAAAGCCAATTCTCTGAGAATAATCTTTTTGCAGTCAAAACTCCCTAGCTCCTGACTAGCTGGGGGCAAGGGAGGTTTTACAACCCCGTTTTTGCATTTTTTACAAGAATATTAAAAAACCATTGAATGAACCTGTGTTGGATGACACATGACCTCAACGGTGACCAGAAAATGGCTGCTTGATTGAAACCAGGTGCCAGCTGTGGCCATTGGCCACTGACATTGCCCAATCATTGAGAGCTACTCCAAGCTATTCCTTGCCTCTGAATAATGGCTTGTTTTTTTTCCTTCTTCTACGTTCCCCTCCTGTCATTGGTGATATCCGTAGGCGGGCCTGAACTGGGGTTGTGGATGGAAATCTGTCAGAGCTCGTGTGGCCTCAGACTGGGTCTGCACAGATTATGCCAAAAAGCCCAACTTTAGTTTCAGAGTTTGAACTTTTAAAATGTAATAAAGCTCCCCCTTTTTTCCCCTTTTTCGCCTTCCCAAACCGCTGGCAGATGTGGAGCTCTTTAGTAATGTGAGCCGCCTTGTGTTGAGCGGAGAAAATGGGAGCCAGCACTCGTTTTGAGAAAAACGCTCAAACCCATAGAACGCTTCTCTTCTTCCCTCCTCACTCAACTATTCCAATAACTGCCACGAAAAAAAAGAAAATAAGAGAGAAGTTCAGGGACAAAGATGAAAAGAGCCAAAATAACCACATAATGCTTGTTCAAGACAAAAATCTGCCAAATATGTATGTATGGCTATATGTATGTATGGGTGTATGTATGTATGGGTATATGTATGTATGGGTAATATGGGTATATGTATGTTTGGGTATATGTATGTATGGGTATATGTATGTATGTATGTACGAATGTATATACTTTCATATATTTTTTTCCCTCTGTTGTGGGTGAGCACTGAAGGTTGCCAGGGTGCTGGTGTATGTTTTTGTCCAGTCATCTCCCTACCGTGTTCAAATCCATGTTCCCATTTCAGATGTCAGGTTTGTTTGGATTGTACTTTGGGGTGACAGGTATCGGAGCAGCTTAGATTGGGCCCAGAGTTAGGTGACCCTCTGTTTTAATTTGAAGATTCTCCCTTTTCCCTCTTGTTCTTTTCCTCCTTCTCTTCTCTCGACCTCCCAATCCCTCTCTTCTCTCAGCCTCCCTCACTCTCTCTTCGTCCGCTTCTCTCTCGTTCTCTCTCGCCAGTCCAGACACATTGAACCACTTTGTAGTGAGGCTAAGAGGAACTAGGTCGACGTTGCTCTATGTGGCCTCTCTCTCTAGCCCAGGCCCCATTCACCAGGTCTTCTTTTCATGCAAATATTTTTGATATGGATCCGCCAATGTTTTTCATAAATCTGACCAACTTGATCTGGGAATCGCTTATAGTTTACTGAAATGAAATAAATACAACAATAAAGAGGATACTCCAGTCCACATACTCGTCCCTGTTGAGCTATTTTCCATTTGTTTTGCCGGGCCTTTCTGTGTCTTCTGTTTTCTCTCTCTCCTTTAAACCCGTGACTGTGTAATATGTCTTACCCCTTTCTTCTTTCCTCCCTCTCATTCTGTGTAGGAGTATCTTGACCTGTGTGCCCCAGCAGAGCAGTATTCTCCCAGCTTCCAGGACACACGCAGCTCCTGTTCCTCCGGTGACGACTCTGTGTTCTCCCACGACCCCCTACCGGACGAGCCCTGCCTCCCCAAGTACCAGCACATCAACGGGGGTGTCAAAACATGAGGCCTCCCCTCCTCAACTCTCCCCGGGCCTGACCTGGCCCTAACCCTTAAAACCCATCCTCACAAAAAACACTTCTGTAAAGACAAACTGAGATATCTCCGCACCTACCCCACCCCTCAACCCCTCCACCACCATTCCTCTGGCTCCTAACCGACCCGAATGGGACTGGGCTGGTGGCAGCGCTGCTGTTAGAACTGAACACACACACACATGCACACGCTCTTACACATTTTGAAGGTCTTAAGGAGAGGACAGGGACCCTTGGTGAAGGCTCCACTGGACTGACTGAATGAATAGCTCTTCCCAAGCGCCTCTTTCAGTTTTTTGTTTCCCGTTGTTTTCCACAAGGAGTATACACTTTTTGCATTCTGGGATTCCATTCCATTGGCTTGCATTCCAAAAATGTTGTTTGTTCCCAGAGGGAACAATATGGACCATAATGAAGTGAGGAAGAAAAAAACAAGGGACCTAAAAGGAGGAATCAGAAAGGACTGAAATAAATCATTGACTAACAAAAAGAAATGAATAGGAGAGCGCATACTTGTTATATCTTGTACAATTTTCTTTACTTTTCACCTTCTCTTGATAAGCCCACACACTTATAATTATTATGGAGAGGAAAAAAATACACAGTCTATCGTGCTGGGTATATTTGTAAATATATTCAAATATGTATAAATATATATTATATATTTACAGTGAATTATTTTTTGTATTGTCCCCTTTTCCTCCGGCTCCTCCCTCATTTGGTTTGAGACAGGTGTGTCCTCAAGGTCGTTATTCTGTCTGCTTGTGCTCATACACCAACACACATACACCAACACACATGTACTCACACCTGTCTCACTCTCACTCAATGACACATTAAAGTATTGGCTTTCAGGGAAAGAGGTAGCATCTTAATTTATTGACTTACGTTTTTTTTTTTTAAATGAAATCAAAAGGTAAAAAACAGAAAGAACAAAAATAGTAAGAAAGAAGAATGCTATTAATGATGCTGATAATAAAGAATAAATAATCCATTGTGTTTATTACCATAATTTAAAATGATCTTTCAGAGGTACAGTAACAGAAGCAAAGCTATTTTTAGTAGTGGGTGTATGAAAGATCCAGGTTTCGTATGTTTTATATATAAATGTGAATATTAAGTTAAAATTGAAATACTGTACATTTTATAGTCTGCTAATAACTTTCTTACGTAGATGAGGCATTTTTTATCCAGTAATTGCATTCTTTCTTAGTTTTGAATTTGAAAGGAGATTATTTCTGGATATTTGTATATGATTGAAAAAGAAAACTACCCGCTAGCAATCTGTTGCTTCATCTAGACTTAAAGATAGATTCCAAATTCACATCAGCGCATTACATCTGAAAAACTAAAGTATTAAATCATTCAAGTGTTTTTTTTTTACCGGACCAATAAGATGTTCTTTGCAATTGTTTGTGTCACATTTGCAAAATAAAAGATGAAAAAAGAAGTGGTTGTGTTGATTTAAAATATGTACCTATGACTATTTAGTCAAAATGTACTGGTTTCTGATATTTCATCATTTTCATAAGAGAGAGATCTGATAAGGCCTTTAATACCAGCCAATTTGAATGTTTTAGTTGGTGTTGCCTGGTCAGTTAATTGACTTGATAAATAAGATTTAATTTAGTAAATGAATGATTGATTTAGTTTAATCTGTAGGTTATCAGTGTTAATTTGCCATCAACTGATTGATAATAGCTCTATTGATAAAGTTTTGCTTTATTCACATAAGGAAAACAATAACAATTTTGCAAGACAATGGCATTTCATTGAAACAGTTAGCGATAGAGGAGCAATTATACCAAATATTTGCATGGTTTATAGTTTTAATTAAAGCTGTTGTGTTTTCCAGCCAATTAACAAGAAGTAATCTAGTTCTAGGGCCTGGAAAGATGACGCTTGTATATTAATTCCCTATTCTAAAATAGGAACCAAAAACAATAAGGGGTCTATTGAATATGGCAGAATATCTGTGTTATAGAGCGATTTCAATTTAAAGGCAATTTTCCCACGTTCACGGTTCAGTTAACCTCTGCTTATGTCTAGTAGACTGGAAATTTCTTTTACATTTCAATAGCTCAGATCTGTGCTATGGACTGAAAATTCATAAAGTCAAGTTGGAAATGACTTTAAGAGATTACTTTTAGGTCTAGCGGCCTAAGCCATTGCTTCCAGTGCAAATATACTACTGGTTCTATCGGTAAGGTCATTTTTTAACCAAAGGCAAGTGTCCTTGGCCAGGCCCAATGAAGACTGCTTGTTCAGTAAGACAGAGATCAACTTTGTCCGATCAATAGGTCAACAAAGAGAGCAGCACATTTACACTGCTCTAAAAAATGAAGGGAACAGCATCACGGTATAATGAAGGGTAATCATCTTGGTATAATACCAAGTAAATTAAACTTCAGGGATATCAATCTGTCCAATGATTGTGAATCAATGTCACCTGTTTTTGTGCAAATGAAAGTAACAACAGGAGCACTGGAGAGGCAACAACAAGACAACCCTCAAAAAGGGAATGGTTTTGCAGGTGGGGGCCACAGACAATTACTCTCTCCTTATCCTTCCTGACTGTTTCTTCTCTGGTTTTGTGTTTTGCTAGTGTCCTTGTTACTCCTGGTAGCAAGAGACGGTACCTGCAGCTTATTCAGGTTGCACAGGCATTCCAGCTCCTTCAGGATGGCACATCCATACGTGCCGTCGCAAGAAGGTTTGCTCTGTCCCAGTACAGTCTCAAGAGCATGGAGGAGATACCAGGAGGCGGGCTGTTACACGACGAGAGCTGTCAGGGCCGTAGATGGGCATCCACCCAGCAGCAGGATCGGTACCTGCTCCTTTGTGCAAGGAGGAACAGGAGGTGCACTGCCAGAGCCCTACAAATTGACCTCCAGCGGGCTACTGGTGTGTATGTTTCTGACCAAACTGTCAGAAATAGACTCCATGAGGGTGGCATGAGGGCCTGACATCCTCTAGTGGGGCCTGTGCTCACAGCCCAGCAACGTGCAGATTGATTGGCATTCACCAGAAAAGACCAGAATTGGCTCTCTCTTCACAGATGAGAGCAGTTTCACACTGAGCATGTGACAGACGTGAAAGAGTCTGGAGATGCCGTGGTGAACGTTATGCTGCCTGCAACATCAACCAGCATGACCGGTTTGGCGGTGGGTCAGTGATGGTCTGGGGAGGCATATCCTTGGAGGGTCGCACAGACCTCCATGTGCTAGCCAACGGTACTCTGACTGCTGTTAGGTACCGGGATGAATTCCTCAGACCCATTGTCAGATCTTACGCTGAATTTGAAAGGAGTGCAGTGGGCACTGGGTTCCTCCTGGTGCAGGACAATGTCCGGCCTCATGTGGCCAGAGTGTGTAGGCAATTCCTGGATGATGAAGGCATTGATGCCATTGAATGGCCCTCACGTTCCCCAGACCTGAATCCAATTGAGAACCTCTGGGACGTTAATTATCGGTGCATCCGTTGCCGCCAAGTAGCGCCGCAGACTGTCCAGGAGCTCACTGATGCCCTGATCCAGGTCTGGGAGGAGATCCCCCAGGACACCATCCGCCATCTCATCAGGAGCATGCCCAGACGTTGTCAGGAGAGCATACATGCACGTGGGGCCCATACTGAGTCACATTATGATTTGCTGTGATGCAAGTTGGAACAGCCTGTGATTTCAATTCTTTACTTAGATTTTTGGTGTGAGTTTGAATCCAGCCCTCAATCAGTTGGTGATTTTTGTTTCCATTGACCATTGTGACATCATTTTTTTCTCAACTAATTACATAATGTACATTAAAGACTTGGATCTTTACTGTATTTCGTTCATCGAGACCCGATGTGTGATTTAAGCGTTCCCTTAATTTTTTCTGTGCAGTGTATTTTGACAGTATAATTTACAACCAGTTTGTTTGCTGTAATAGTACTGTGCCCAGGTCTGAACTAGATTGAGATAGGGCGATAATTGTAGGCAGAAATGACATCCCAAATTTATCTTAGATTAGCATTAATATATTTCATTACAATTATTATTGTTGTTTTTTCTAATTTTCCACTGTGCACCCCCCCCCCCCTCCAGTGAAAACACCGGGCGTGGTCCATGATACTCTTAGCTACGGAGCAGTCAGCTTCTCACCAGACTAGCCTAGCAGTAATAAAAGAAGGTACTGCTGCACATTTTTACTAAATATACGATACAAAATGTGATCTTGTAAATTAATCTTGCATTAGCGGCAGCCATTTTTTATAGTTAAAATGTCTGATATCGTCTACTAGCTAATGTAATGCAATCGTCAGTGTTATTGGTAAAGTTCGCTAACTAGTTGTAAAATGTCAAAACGATGCCTTTCTTATCTAAGATTCTTAACCTTGTTTGATTTCGTTGGGTTAAAATGCATTAGAAAGTTGTGGGAAGCAAAAATAATATGCACTAGAAAATATACAATACAGAATTTACAATGAAAAATAAGTGAGGATATACATAAAGGGATGTACAATAAAGTTTACTTGCAATATCAATATCACAAATAGTGTTAATCGTTCTAATCCCCAGCTGTATTTGTGGTCAAATTTTGCTCAAGTAATTAACACTTCTCAAAAATGTCAGTTCATGAAGAAAATGTTTACTGTTGCTGCACGTGCAGTGAACCAGACCCTGCTGCTGTTGGAAAACACCCCTCACTCGCCACCCCAGTTGTCAGGAGTGTCTGCTAAGTCATTCATTGATAGTTTTTATTTTTAGTCCCCCCTTCCCCGCAAAATGGTTGAGTCCCAGAGTCCGCCTGCTCCTGTCAACGTGCTGCTCCCACCCCTTCCTGTGAAAACACCGGGCGTCGGTCCATGATACTCTTAGCAACTGAGCAGTCAGTATCGCACTAGTCTAGTCTAGCCTAGCAGTAATGAAAGAAGGTACTGCTGCACGTTTACTAAATATACGATACAAAATGTAATCTTTAAAATCTTGCATTAGCAGCAGCCATTTATTATAGTTTAGATGTCAGATATCGTCTACTAGCTAATGTAATGCAATCGTCAATATTATTGGTAAAGTTTGCGAGCTAGCATATTTGCAGATGAAGTAGCTTGCCGTCATTGCTATTCAATGATTGTCCTGATAGCTAGCAAAGGGGCATTGAAAAATGTTTAATTTACAATAATTCTAAATTAGACATCTCTGGACATCTCTATAACATCAACAAAATGTGATGTGTGGTCATATGTGATTAACCGTCGTAATTTAAATTTTGTTAGTATATTAAATTGCTACTCTATAACCTCAGTTGCCTATATTTAGTGTTTGTGTTATTTCAAGCAATGTAAGGCATTCATTTTCAGGATGCATTGATGTATGCTTCTGCACAGAATAATATAAACAATGTGTCAAAGTAAAATACTGCATCTTTTCCCTCAATTTGTATGTTGCATATATAATACTTAGGGAACTCCCAACACTCAGAGATTTTGCACACTCGAAAGACTCGTACCAAACTTTTAACACATACACATCAAAGTGTTGAACATGTATGATATTTATTAGCAATACATTACACTGTATGTTTTCTGTAGCTGGATTTCTATAAATAATGTGGACATTACCAACAATAGAATGATATGCCACCCTTAAATTTCAACTTGCCAACCCATGTAAAATTTTCTAGAAACGCCACTGCATATGGAACTCTTTCAGGCACCATGTCATATGCATATAGCTCATTCGGGTACCATGTCATATGCCTACGATTCAGGAGTGGCTGATTGATGAAGTGCTGTCACTTCCTGACCAAGATTCTTCTTGCCCGATTACTTAGTTTGGCCAAATGGCTAGCTCTAGGATGAATCTTAGTGGTTCCAAACTTCTTCCATTTCAAAATGATGGAGCCCACTGTGCTCTTGGGAACTTTCAATGCTTTGTCCTTGGACTTGGCTTGAATTTTGCTCTGACATGCACTGTGAAGTGTGGGACTTCATATAGACAGTTTTGCGCCTTTCTAGATCATGTCTAAACTATGGAATTTGTCACAGGTGGACTCCGATCAATTTCTAGAAACACCTCAAGAATGATCAAAGGACACAGGATGCATCTGAGCGCTTGTATATATTCTGTTCTTCAAAGAAGGCACCCTTTGATGACAGCTTTGCACACTCTTGGCATTCTCTCAACCAGCTTCACGAGGTAGTAACCTGAAAGGCTTTTCCAACAGTCTTGAAGGAGTTCCCACATTTGCTGAGCACTTGTTGGCTGCTTTTCCTTCACTCTACAGTCCAACTCATCCCTAACCATCTCAATGGGGTTGATGTAGGGAGATTGTGGAGGCCAGGTCATCTGATGAAGCACTTCATCACTGTCCTTCTTGTTCAAATAGCCCTTACACAGCCTGGAAGTGTGGTCATTGTCCTGTTGAAAAACAAATTATAGTTCCAGTAAGCGCAAACCAGATGGGATGGCGTATCGCTGCAGAATGCTGTGGTAGCCATGCAGGTTTAGGTTGAATTCTAAATAAATCAAGAACAATGTCAATAGCAAAGCACCCCCACACCCTCACACTTCTTCCTCCATTCTTTACGTTGAGAACCACACATGCATGGACCATCCATTCACCGACTATGTGTCTCACAAAGACATGGCGGTTGGAACCAAAAATTTAAAAAATTGGACCAAAGGACAGATTTGTATCGGTCAAATGTCAATTTCTCGTGTTTCTTGGCCCAAGCATGTCGCTTCTTCTTATTGGTGTCCTTGAATAGTGGTGTCTTTGCAGCAAATCAACTACGAAAGCCAGATACACACAGTCTCCTCTGAACAGTTGTTGTTGAGATGTGTCTGTTACTTGAACTCTGTGAAGCATTTATTTAGGCTGCAATCTGAGGTGCAGTTAATTGCTCATTTCTGATGCTGGTAACTCTAATGAAATAATGACCTACATGTCATAAAGCAGTGTTCTTTGTTGCAAGGACTGTAGGCAGCTGGCAACCCCTAGTGGCCTTCCGTGTGGCCTGTGATGTACCTCATGACAGTACAAAATTAATTGCATCAAGTTTTCTTGTAAGTCATGTGGCGGCCCTCACACTAATGTCTCACTGGCCCCCGTTGGAAAATAAGCGAAGAACACTGTCTAAAAAATAATGATGGATTATTGTTTTTCTTTGCTTTTTTGAGCTGTTTTTGCCTTAATATGGACTACTACAGTACAGACATAATGATGGTTTTCTTTATACCAAACATAGCCATGTCAAAACACAATATATTGGCTCAAACAAATAAAGTAGGAAATAATTCCTCAAATGACCTAATGAGGCACACCTGTTAATTGAAATTCATTCTTGGTGACTACCTCATGAACCTGGTTGAGAGAATGCAATGCGCACAGCTGTCATCGTTTACAATTCCATTCTGAATAGATACCTGTAATGATTCTTTCAAACGATATCAACATTTACACAGTGTTTTCAGATGTTAATCTTGCACACACAACACTTTCTGTTCTGATTAGGGATGGTATACCTGTCAGTGTGGTCACACTAGTATTCTTATTTTGCAACGAAACCCAAAACAGTTTGTGAGTTAATTTGACCACTGAAAAAAAGCTACTGCATGAATAGAGCAGTGCAGGTTTGATTGAAATAGTTTTCCTAAAACTCCCTCACCCTCAATTATCAGGCTTTAACTTGTCTTGCTTTGAGAATCCCCAGAATGCCATGCACCCCCACCACTGTTCCTCCATGGCGCTTCTTCCACTCAGCATGTTCACTCATGCCTCAGAAATCTGAGAGGACTTGGAGGGAAATCTAACAATCTAACAACAAAAAAAACAACCTTTCTCTTTTTCCACCAAATAGAGAGGGAAGAAAAGGCCAGGATGTGCCCTGGAGGATTGGAGGATAGAAAGAGTAGCATAGTTTAGCTACAGAGGCTTACACCCATGATTATAGAGTTATAGAGGGAGAGAAAAGGCGGTGGTAGTGGTCGGATATCCACCCTGGCTATAGCACTGTTATCAGACCCACGACCCAGCCACTCTCCATTGTTCTGTGGGCTGGCCATACATACTTCAGGCACATACACTTGCATACTGACATTGAAAAGAGGGTTCCATCTTGAGCCATAGGCTCTAATTCTCTCTAACGGTGATGCAAGTAAAGATAAATTCTGTTTCACAGTTTCACACAGTAACGCCTAATGCATTTAATATTTTCCAAGAAAGAGGGAGGGAGATATTAAAAATGTTTTTGGATTTGTTGTTGATCAATTGTTTCTTCTTTTCCTCAATTGATGTCCAGTTCACAATTATTGTCTTGCCTCATTGCAACAACCCCACAGGGTTTGTCCTACAATGCACATCTCACCACGCCACTTTATCTTCTTATCACACTGCTTGCTCAATCAGAAAGTATATCCCAGCACATTTGCACTGGAGGAAAGCGCATTCCATGGCCAACCACCTTGAAGGAGCTTGCAGGCACCCAAACTAGCACAATAATAGAATGAGGATGATACAATTACAAAAGCCTTCTATGGGACTTCTGGTCTCTTGCGTATCTGACCACACCTCAAATATGAATGCATTTTGCAGTAGGTTATATGGTCCAATGATATGAAAATAGAGCTATTTGGCTACACACACCATAGAGAAAATGAAGCATATCTGAAGATAATAAACATATACCTACTTTAAAATAGGATAGTGGATCTCTAATTTTGAGGGGCTATTTTACTTCTACTCATCCTGAGGTCCTTGTTAAGATCAATGGCCATGATGACATGTACCCGGTAATTTTTGCCAAAACCTTGGTTGCCTCTATATATTCAAGCAGGACAATAACCAAAAGAATACACCAAAAACCGGTAAACTTAAAACCCACTGAAGACCTGCAGTTTAAATTAAAATGGGAGGGTGCTGGAATATCTCTTAAATAGAGTACAGTATATTTCCCTGGGCAATTGTATTACTTTATCAAATCACATAATCTCCAAATATTGTAAGTGTAAATTATAGCTCAGTATTAGTATTAGTATAATTTATATTATACAGTCTTTCTTGCACTTCATCAAGGGTGCCAATAAATTTGGACTTGACTAGACATGACTAGTATATTCTTCTTCATTACCTTGAAATTTTCTTGAAACGCTTAAGCTACAAAGCTTAAAACAAATTCTTACATTCATTCAATAAATTTATAGATATCATGTATTATCTTGCTGAGGTATTCATGTATCGTATTATTAAACTGCACCCCAGGGATGATGGCAAGATAAGGCTTTTCCGGCTTAAAAATACTGTCAATCTTCTTAAACTCTGACTACACCCAGACAAAGTGTTGGCTTTCCCATAGAGAGGGTTTACTTTTAGGTTTCCAAAACATTCTCAGGCTTAACCCCTAAGACCTGCAATATTAGCCTTGGCTAACGTCTATGGAGAGAGGGCGGCAGCCGTTGGCGACCTATAAAGAACAAGAAACTATACCTCTAAAAATCCTTTGTTCAGCAAATCTACAGTAGCATTTAGGACAGGAACATGTTGTTTATGCAACTGGCACCATTAGGCTCCAAAAACAATTAAGTAAGAAAATAATGACCTGTTCAAAGTTCATTTTCATCAGTAAAAAAAAATGTGTAAAATGTTAGCACTAGCATGCCCTGATGAACACGATCCATAATCTGTTATTGAGACCCCTGGCTGAGCCCCGCACACACAAAATAACCCATCCAGCCTAGCCATCTGCAGGGTGTGGGGAGCTGCTTCGCCCCGGTGTGTTTGCACAAGGATTGGTCCACTGGAATGTCAACATGGGCTTTGTGTGAAGCCAGAGGAGCCCGTATTCACCGGGCTCTGGGGACATAAGATAAGACCCTACCAACCTAACGCTGGGGAGAGAGGCTAGGAGGGTGACCGGCTCAAGGTAGTCTGGGATAAGGCTTATTATTTCATTTTTGTACCACTCCTCCCTGTACACAGCATAAAATTGCAGTTCCCATTACGAAGGAATCATGTTAGATATAATAGAGTTAAATACATCTTTCCCTCTGGGCTTTTTCAGTTTCATTCGGTGAAAGTGATGCTATGTATTTCAGTTGACTGTGCAGGGACCGTTGTTTGTCCTGTCCTGCCTGCCTGCTCAAACGTACCATTTGTATTGGAGAGAAGATAATGAACGGTTCAATGCTGGGTCAATGGCGAGGGGGGGTGAATCGACTTGTGTTTGATTAAGGGTTTGCAAGGCACCATGTCTGGTCCTTCTTGGAAGGATAAACAAATGAGTGTGTTTGTGTGTGTGTGTGTTTGTGTTCGTGGTTGAGTGAGTGAGTTTGAGTGTGGCTTGTTGCACAATGACGTTCTCCAAACATTTTTTCTTATGATGCAGTTATTTAAGTTACTTTCTGCTTGCAATGCAGCTTTTGCTGGATTGGGTCATACGGTTTCAATTCATGAATTTGGATGAAGGTAATGATGCTAACTCATGGCTGAGAGAAACCTTCAAAATATGCCTTATTGTGAAAAATGACAACATGGGCTTTTAGACACACCACCAGGGGAGGGGAATTTCACCAAAATATGATTTTAGGACAAACTATCCCTTTAACTCATACTCATCAATAATCTGAACTGCTTTGAGATTTCTGGTACAGTTAGGATGTGATTGAATATGGGAAAAATTGGTCCAAAATGTAAATTTAATATTTCAGTCTGAGACTTCTATTGCAGTTGTTTAGTTGATGTTAAAGGTATCAGCGATTGGTTAATCTCTAATCAGTAAGAGTTTTAACGCCAATGACAACTATTATGGAACTGTTACTTTACCCACAAGTGTTCTGGCTATTGCCCAACCCATTGGTTTCTGGGATCGGTGTTTAAGGCCGCAGTCCTCGACGTGTTCAGATCCAACTGACGTCCATTGGCTTTGATTATCATTTGGCGGGAGCAAGCCTTTCAGGTAGCCAGGCAAATAAAACATGTTACACTGTACCGTTCCTGCTGATGCCAATCACTTCACCAACAGCTTATTCCCCTGTCTCCTGTCACTCACTGATGATGTAAGCAATGACATCACAGGTGGCTGATCTATGTCTTATACTTGACAAACCCTTTTTGCACCAGTTCATAAAATGCAAGTATTTTATGGTAAGAAAAATATCATGAAACGTCAAGCGTTGAAGTTTGTATGACAGCTACCTTTTTTCTACAGAAAAAATAACCTCATAAAGACTTGAAGACGAAATGTGTTATTGAATTGGTTTTCCATTGCCTTTTCCAAAGAAATCTATTTAATAGTAAGTATTTTGAATTGACTCATTCAAAGGTAATCAAACTCCCATGTTTTTGACAGGGAAAGAGAGGAATAGTGGTGAATGTGAAAGAAGTTCAAGTTTCGCATTTTTTTTCTTACCACTCACTTTGTCCTTGTGGTGCCCTCAAGGTGAAGACATTATGTTACAAAAGAAGATTATTCACCAAGAGACTGTTCTGAGATCTGCATTGTGAAATATTTTATGATCAGTATCTCAAAACGATGCTTTAAGCAGATAGTGCCTTCTAGACTAAGGATCTGAATTTCGTGCGAAGGCTTGTATTGAAATATATAATATATATGGCTGCATATACATGACAGATAACAAGTCCAGGACAGTAACTGTCATGAGCAAATACAAGCCCTGGCCAATAAAAACGATTAAGGGCGCCCATAAATGATTTTTAATTGAAAATGCGAGGAAGTGCCATTTATCAGAACTACGACTCCCAGGAGTACACATGGTCTGCAAGCTGGAGAAGAAAAAACATGAATAGAAGGGGATGGTGGAGGAAAAGAGATTATTTTTGACTGCTTCTCAAGCGTGTGCTTGTGTGTGTGTGTGTGTGTGTGTGTGTGTATATATAACGTTAATGAATGCTAGCATGCATATTGCGTTTCTGTAAGTCAAGGGAGTGGGATGTGCTTAGGTAGGGCAGCAGGTACCCTAACTGTTAAAGCATCTGAGCAGTTAACAAAAGTTTGCTGGATTGAATCCCTTTGCTGGCAAGGCATAAAATATTATTTTCTGAGCAAGACAGTAAATCCAAGTTTCCTCTCAAGTCAACCTGGATAATAAAGTTTGCTAAAAGACATACTTAGGTAAGACTACTTAGGTACTACCTCCCCCTCTATGGCATCTTAATATGATAATCCTGTTGTTGGAATTCAAGAAGGCGTCAGGAACATTTCAGACTTGATTAACCCTGACAAAAATTAAACACCACTCACAAAAAACTATTAATTATGATCCACATTATTCACATTTCATTCTGCTGCAGGATTATTTTCAGCTGTAGCAGATTGGCTTAAATGAAGACCCTACATCAGTGAGTCCTGACACAGCAGATACATAGTTCCATGACATCACACATTGGCCATCTTTCGGGAACACAAACAACTGTAACACCATTATGACAACATACATTAACAAGCATGACCTAGTTACTTAGAGATAGTTGATTGGAGGACAAATGAATACCATGAGCAGGAGCCATCATCTGGCAAAACAACAAGCTTGGGATGAGTTCACCATAATGATGTACCTCCCAGGGAATCCAAATTAGCATAAATGTACTACTTAAACACTGATCGCCAGCCTTTTAAAACGTGTTAGTGAATTTGTGAGGACTTTCAGGTGGTGCAGCAGTCTATGGCATGCTTCACAGTGACACTGAATCATTGCAGCCTCGGTTCAAGCCCCAACTGTGCCGTTCACCGGCTATGGCTGGTACTCCCGGAGGAACGGCGCATATTGGCTTGGCGATGGAGGACACGTGTGCCGATCTTTAACTCTCCCAAATCGATCAGAGTTAGCATGAGGAAACAGGTGCGTAACTGCAGATTGGATACCACGAAATTAGGTGAATAAGGGGGGAACTGTGACCTTTACTTTGAAGTAGAGCCAGGTCAGGTCAACATATGTTGTTTAGTTGAATAATACGTGGCCTATTACATTGAGTATTTCATAATGTCAAGGGTGAAATGTGTGAACACAAAGTGCTTTTTCAATAGACATATAAAGCGTAGTGGATCAGTGGTTAGCTAGGTGTTTGCACGTGCTCACGCTTTTCATTGTGTGTGCAGGTTTGCCCCCCACCTTCGTCACTGTTTTCACACTGCAAATGATTAATGATCGCCATGACAATGCCATGGTGACAGACGTGGTAGATAAATTGTGGTGTACCACCCTCCTTCTCCAACCCACATCCCTTTTACCATGCTAACAAGGAGCCCAGTGTTTCCCTGCATGGCGGCTGCTCATTAAACACAGACACACGTGCAGGACACGTTAGCCTTCGCACAAAACAGGTCTCCTTCACTCTTTCTACCAGTCCATTTGTCAATTTCAAATATGCAAATATTCTCCCTTTGTTTGACTCTCACTCTCCTACTCCACCTCCCCCCTCTCTTTCTCTCTCTCTCTCTGTTTAACCTGAAAGGCTGGGTACTGTTTCTTTTTTGCTGGGGTAATTGTGTGTTGCTGATTCTTTGAGGGCAGGCAGGTATAAGAGAGAATGCCTCTTTGAGAGCTGTGGAATGTCTCGGTTGCATTCCAAAGTACACACTATTCCCTATATAGTGCACTACATTTGGCCAAATGACTTGGTTTAAGGACACCGAAGGGAATAGGGTGCTGTTTGCCCTGCTCTCTACAGTAGGTAGGTAAGGAGGTCATTAAAGAAAAGTGCTCTCTCAGTGTGTCTCTCTGTAGCTGCCTGCCTGCCCTCCCTGCACCAACAGAAACCCACTTTGTCCTGCCCAGGCAGGAGGACAGTGTAATTACAGTTCCTGACTTAATCGCTCACCTACCCTCAAGCTCTTCACCACTTAATTTTCTTTCTTTCTTTTACTTTCCGACCTCAACTCTTCCATCACCGTCTGGTTCTGAGGTAAACTGCAACTCATTATACGGTCCTCAGGAAGGGTCATCGTCTACCACCTGCCCTCTATCAAGGTCCTACATGACTCCAGGGCTAGAAAACAGGCAGCTAAGAGCATTACATACTCCTCCCACCCCGGTGACCCAATGTTCCAAATAATTATTCTCTGGCAGGTGGAGGCCAGTCAGGAAGAAAAGGCCAACCATGGCCAAAATAAATCCCGCCCCCAAAACAGTTTCGTTCATCATGCTATGGCCCTCGGCAACTAGGGAATCTTCATAAATAAAGAATCTTCACAAACAAAGATCGACAGGACTGAAAATGAAATATGTGCACTATTCCAGTCCGCAAACTCTGTCCATCTTTCTGAATTGACACAGACGAATATAGTATGCAAATGGAATCCATAAACTAGCACAACCATAACTGTCTGCAAATGAATAGTTTACTCTAACCTTACATATGTTATACATGAATGTATGTCAATCACTAGCAGGACCTTTACAACAAATACAATATTGCAATGTATAAAGGTACTAGGTGAATAAAGTCAATTCTGATTGCTGTGCCTCGTTTGTATATGTCACACGTAAAAATACAACAAAATGCACAAGAAAAACCAGCATACCAGAAATATATTGTGTAAAATTTTGTTTTGCATACTGTATTGCAAAGTGCCAAAAACCTTTTGACAACTAATGGGTGCAAGTGATCTTTTTTTTCTGGCTTTTGACGACAATGTGAAATTAATACATTTTGAGGTTTCCTTCGAAAATGCAATATACTGTATTTGCTGCACTAGTTGCTGAGAAGGCAGAATTTTTTTTTTTTTATTATGTTATTTTTTTTAATGAGTGCATAATAATTCCTTAGAACAATATAGCAAAAAAATCCCAGTAGTTCAGTACATTGTTTTAGTCACTAAATCATGATGATTAAAATTGGACATACAATTATCAAGTGGTGCCGAATTACGGGAAATTATTCTTAATCAAAAAATGTTATAAAATTTTATACACAAACAAAATTGATGAATGATATATGGAATATATATGGAAATAACCCACAGGGTTGTGGAGATGTGGATTAATTCAATATTATCAGAATCAAATTCCATGTATTCAAAATAGTTGCTTCTCTGTTCATAGGTTTGTAGAAGAGGAAACACAATACCAGATGAAATAAGGAAAACTGAATAAAATAGAGCAAACTGATATTAATGTACAGGACTCAAACCAGACCAAGCCATAGCTCTGCAACAGGACACAATGTTTTAGATAGTGAGTACGGACTAATTCAGAATGACTGTAAAGTAGAAGTCCATAATGTTGTAAAAAGACATTTGCCTAGATCTTTCTCTACATTGTAAATGATTTACTACTCAAAGCCACTGGTATTA
>JACXGI010000480.1:49303-96368 GCA_016801175.1 Esox masquinongy
ATATATATATATATATATATATATATATATATATATAGTAATATATATATATATATATGGTAATATATATATATATATATATATATATATATACTTGTAAATACTTGTACATTTTCTACCCTCCTCTATTTGCACTTCTGGTTAGATGATAACTGCATTTCGTTGTACTGTACTTCTACTGTTCAATGACAATAAAGTTGAATCTAATCTAATATGATATTTAATTCAATCAATTATGTTTTTATTAAAGTTACAATAGTATTTTCGTTTTAGTATTAACTAAAGTTTATTCTACAGTATTCTGTATTCAGAATTCTTGCATTGATACTGTATTAAGACTACAGTGGGTTTACTGCAGTATAAAATGTTATTATTTACCTGTACTGTACTACCTGTACTGTTAGTTACTGCCTGTAACTTACTATCAAATTCAAGGCAATTCCTTCATCATATTTGTATCTGTACAAACCGTTAGGAACAGATGTTCTCTATTTAAAAAGATGCCAGAGGTGGTAAGGGAAAGCATAAATTTGACATCTGCCAAATCATTGGGACTGAAAGCATTCCCTCCCAAGCCCTGTGAGGTGACTGGACCCTGGCTGAGGGGAGAGAAACAGAGAAAGGAACCACTGAAAAGGTGCTTTGTGCTGGGCTAGAGCAGACAGAGGCTGGACCAGCTCAGATCCGTCAGAGGTTGTGGATCTAGGCCAGCAGCCAGACACTCCAGCCCTCTCCTCTGGCATTGGCGAAGCCACCATCTGGGCCAAGGCAGTGACAGGTTTGGCCCTCCCTGACTTGCTCCGTGCTGGTTGTGGCCTGGCCGGGCTAGGCTGGACCCTCCACACCATGGAGAACCAAAAAATAAACTGTAGCATTTCAATGAGTTTCTTTGCTCTTCAATCCTCCCATCCTGCAGCCCTGCTTCGCCATTCCCAAACATAGTCCCAAACATCCAGAATGCTCCATGCAAAATTTGAATGTGGCTGATCCATACAGTACACACAATATTTTACTGAATTCATTTCATGCGAACATACACATACGTCATTCTAGTATGTTCCATGCTTTCCATGTAGATGTGGAAAGATGAATTGTCCTCTTGCTGACTGCACAGGACCTACACCAGATTTGGATGTTAAAACTATTACCAAAGATTTAACTCACAACGTGACGTTATGGGAAATGTTCCAATTCCGGTTGCATTTGGCCACCTGCCCCTCAGTCCGGAATTCTGAAAATTACTATACAAAAGAAAAAAGAATTGAGTTGGGTGCGTCAATATCATAAAATGTGATTTATGATGTTTAAACAATATTTGCCTTGGCCGTCAGCAGGAGAAGCGAGCTAAGGAGCTTAAGATCTTTGGACCACTTGGTTGAGGAATGATGCAAACCCACTTAGAGCTAAAACCAAAATGGCCCCATATTCCCTATATAGTGCATTGTGCATTAAGTGCTTTCGTCAAAAATTGTGCACTTACGAAATAGAGTGCCATTTGGGAAGCATAAGACACCTGGGTCCAAATATAATTAGAAATCACTCATTTAGCGTTCGCTTTAGTCTGCCAGGAGTGAAATGGGCTAGGGGTCTGGAGTTGGGGGTGGGCAACGGGGGCCAACTGTCTTAGACTAGACATAACTAAACCCCTGTACTTGTTTAAACATCAGTAAATGCCTGTATCAGGATGTTAGGGGAGTGAGTTTTAAACTAGCCCGAAAAGCTATGAGCCGAGTACAGTTCAGAAGGAAAACACGTAGCTGTGGGTTGTGCCTGGCAGTCAGGCCATGTCTGATTGGCTCCTTGGCGTGCTGGATCTCTGTGATGCATTTCGGCTAGCTATTGTGATGCACAGGAAAGGAAATCATAACCCCATCCCCGAATCGACTTGGATGGAGAGATAATTCATGGTGCATTTAGATGTGAAGGCAGGGAGAAATGTAAACCATATTGCGATGGGTTTTTAGGGGGATCGGAAAGGGAGGAGGGAGGGTTACCCTTCTCTCCCACCCTCCCTTTGTGCAACCGTATAAAACACCCTGGGTCTTTTGGAGACGGCCCAAGCCAAGCAAATTACAGGATGAAATATTTTCATTTTTGAACATCTGTCACGCGAAAACATCACTAAGCCCCTCGTTTCTACTCGAACAGACTATGTGCTTTATCCCATACTTTAGAGTGAGGGCTTTTTCCTGACTCCTAAAGGCTTCCATGACAGGGGAACTGAGAGGGAGAGAGAGAAATAAAGAGAAGGTAGGAGAAGACAAACAAGATAGAATTGACTCGCTCACTATCAGAATCCCCTTACAGAAAGCCCATGCATTATCACAGAATTTTCATTTACTCAAAGCAAATAAAAGTCTCATACACATTGAAGATCACTAACCGGTTTATTAGTTAGTATCTGGGCCAAGGCAGTGACAGGTTTGGCCCTCCCTAACTTGCTCTGTGCTGGTTGTGGCCTGGCCAGACTCTCCACACCACGGAGAACCGAAAAATAAACTGTAGCATTTCAATGAGTTTCTTTTCTCTTCAATCCTCCCATCCTGCAGCCCTGCTTTTCCATTCCCAAACATAGTCCCAAACATCCAGAATGCTCCATGCAAAATTGGGATGTGGCTGATCCACACAGTACACACAATATTCTACTGAATTCATTTCATGCGAACATACACATACGACATTCCAATATGTTCACAATCAGAATCCACTTACAGAAAGCCCATGCATTATCACAGAATTTTCATTTACTCAAAGCAAATAAAAGTCTCATACACATTAAAGATCACTAGCCGGTTTATTAGTTACATCCATGTAACTCTAAAACAGCCTGCTGTGTTTGGTGCATGGATAGGAGCATGGATTTTACAAGGTGTTAGAAACGTTCTAGAGGGAGGTCGGTGCAAGTTGACGTGTTGGCATCATGCAGATGCTGCAGATTCATGTTGCGCTTGGCCCCTTCCATCTCATCTTAAAGATGCTCATACTGGTGATCACTGCACACTGAATCCACTTCTTGTCTTTAGTTCATAGGACGTGGAGCCCGGAATGATACAGTGGATATAAAAAGTCTACACACCCCTGTTAAAATGCCAGGTTTTTGTGATGTAAAGGAATGAGACAAAGATAAATCATGTCAGAACTTTTCTACTTTTAATGTGACCTGTAATGTGAACAACTCAATTGAAAAACAAACTGAAATCTTTGAGGGGGAAAAATGAAAAATAAAAACCTTACAATAACTTGGTTGCATAAGTGTATAACTGGGGATGTGGCTGTGTTCAGAATTAACCAATCACATTCAAACTCATGTTAAATAGAAGGCATTACACACCTGCCATCATTTAAAGTAACTCTGATTAATCACAAATAAAGTTCAGCTGTTCTTGTAGGATTTTCCTGATATTTTCTTAGTTGCATCTCAGAGCAAAAGCCATTGTCCGCAAGAGAGCTTCCAAAGCATCAGAGGGATCTCATTGTTGAAAGATATCAGTCAGGAGAAGGGTACAAAAGAATTTCCAAAGCATTAGATATACCACGGAACACAGTGAAGACAGTCATCATCAAGTGGAGAAAATATGGCACAACAGAGACATTACCAAGATCTGGACGTCCCTCCAAAATTGATAAAAAGACGAGAAGAAAACTGGTCAGGGAAGCTTCCAAGAGGCCTACAGCAAAATTAAAAGAACTGCAGGAATTTCTGGCAAGTACAGGCTGTGTGCTACATGTGACAACAATCTCCTGTATTCTTCATATGAATGGGCTATGGGGTAGGGTGGAAAGACGGAAGCCTTTTCTTACAAAGAAAAACATCCAAGCCCAGCTGAAGTTTGCAAAAACAAACATCAAGTCCCCCAAAAGCACATGGGAAAATGTGTTATGGTCTGATGAAACCAAGGTTGAACTTTTTGGCCATAATTCCAAAAGGTATGTTTGGCGCAAAAACGACACTGCACATCACCCAAAGAACATCATACCCACAGTGAAGCATGGTGGTGGCAGCATCATGCTTTGAGGCTGTTTTTCTTCAGCTGGAACCGGGGCATTAGTCAGGGTGGAGGGAATTATGAACAGTTCCAAATACCAGGCAATTTTGGCACAAAATCTTCAGGCGTCCGTTAGAAAGCTGAAGATGATTAGGAAGTTCTCCTTTCAGCACGACAACGACCCAAAGTACACATCCAAATCCACAAAAGTATGGCTTCACCAGAAGAAGATTAACATTTTGGAATGGCCCAGCCAGAGCCCAGACCTGAATCCAATTAAACATATGTGGGGTGATCTGAAGAGGGTTGTGCACAGGAGATGTCCTCTCCTGTGCACTTTTGCAAAGAAGAGTGGGCAAATATTGCCACGTCAAGATGTGCCATGCTAATAGACTCCTACCCAAAAAGACTGAGTGCTGTAATAAAATCAAAAGGTGCTTCAACAAAGTATTAGTTTAAGGGTGTGCACACTTTTAATTTTTTATTTTTCCCCCTCAAAGATTTTAGTTTGTTTTTCAATTGAATTGTTCACATTATAGGTCACATTAAATGTGGATGATTTATCTTTGTCTCATTCTTTTACATCACAAGAACCTGGCATTTTAACAGGGGTGTGTAGACTTTTTATATCCACTGTAGGTAGGTCTTCTGTGACAAACCCTGAAAATTGGGCGTTCTGTGATGTCATTCTGCACGTCTGCTGTGGTGTTCATGTCAATCTCCATCCACCTCTCTCATGCTGACTAGGTGATTTTTGTTTCCAGCACCATTGTCTGTAAACCCCTGAAATTGTTATGTGTAAAAACCTGGCACTGATGATACCACCACCCTTAAAGTCACTTGTTTTGGCAACTCAGTAAATGTTCAATCAAATAGTAACTGATTGCCTCAATGACTGTCTCTGCCTGCTGTATTTAATAAGTGATCCATTCTAGTGAATTCGGCGGTGGGTGGCCACTGTGTATATCTGATTTAGAATTAATGTAACTCCCCATGTATTGTTTTCAGGCCATGACTGAGTAAACCGAAACATGTCTCAGTTGCACTTTTTCACCATGTACATTTTGGGGGACCTTATTTAAAACTGACTTGAATGTGCTGTTGCTAACAATTTGCCGCAACTCTGGGTGCGAACTTGTGGCCCTCGACTTTGCAACACATGACGGCCTCCACAGTTTTCCAACCATTGCAGCTATACAAAAGATATCTGCTGTATGGCCACATTGGCAGCATTTCAAGCTAGCTGTGGGACGAGCTTAAGGTGCATTGCTAACGTCTTTATAGACACAATGCTGGTCAAGAAGGCAAAGGAGTGCAAATACAGTGCAATGGTGTATTTAGATGGGGAGGATGTTTAAATGGCGCAGTAGTAAAAATAAACAGAGTCTGAGCATTAATAATTAGTAAAACAAAGAGTCTGGGCATGGAGCTTTTCTCCTTTGAACCAGAAGTTCATTATCAACGACAGCCTGTTGCCTACACACTAACTACACAGCTAACCATCCCGGTCCCTCCCATAATCCTTTGTGCTGAAGGTTAAGTCCTCCGTAGGCCTGCTGTTTACTGTAGTATTAAGTGTCTACCTCTCTGGGATCTTTCAGTGCCATAATCCCCACTTCATTCTTTCTAAGTCACTGAGTGCATGTAAGTGGACTGGGGTGATGGCAGACAGGGACAGGCTGACCAAACAACTGCCTGACTTCCTCCTCTTAACTAACGTAGATCCAGGGGGGAGGAGTACGTGTGTGTGTGTGTGTGAAACGATCGAGAGAGAGCGAGAGAAAGAGGAAAAGGGGACACTTAGTGGTAGGTCTCTTACGGCTAGACATTGCCGACGTTTTTTTCTCTTTTCTCTCCGTTTTTATATCATGACACCTTGTAAAATGAGTTTATGACTTTCCAAAGGCTAATGGCTGCCGCAATGGTGGGTTTTGGAAGTTTTCAGTGGGCTTTAAATGTCCTGTAAGGCCAGTATTCCAAGTGACAAGAGAACTTCTACTTAGAGCCCTGTATTAAGGAAACACTCCAACCCTCGCTTTCCATCTCTCTGTCTTTCTACCTTTACCTCTCTCTGTATTTCTACCTTTACCTCTCTCTGTCTTTCTACCTACACCACTCTCTCTGTCTTTCTACCTTTACATATCTCTGTCTTTCTACCTACACCTCTCTCTCTGTCTTTCTACCTTTACCTCTCTCTGTATTTCTACCTTTACCTCTCTGTCTTTCTACCTTTCCCTCTCTCTGTATTTCTACCTTTCCCTCGCTCTGTATTTCTACCTTTACCTCTCTCTGTGTTTCTACCTTTACCTCTCTCTGTATTTCTACCTTTACCTTTCTCTGTGTTTCTACCTTTACCTCTCTCTGTATTTCTACCTTTACCTCTCTCTGTATTTCTACCTTTACCTATCTTTGTCTTTTGACATCCCCCTCTGTCTGTATTTCTGTCTCAGTCTTGGTTGCTCTCTCTCTCTCTTTGTATATCTACATTTGTAACTTTAATAATTTCCCTTCACTTCTGTATCTATTCCTTTCCTCATTATACCAGAAAACACACTGTAGAACCATAACCTCTCCAAACTGTTCACAAAGACATACACGTATTGTCAGCTTGAAAGAAGCACATTAATAGAAATAAATCCACCCTTTAAAAGAAATTAGTAGAGAAAAAGTGTTAAAAATTGTAAAAGTTGTACAGACTAGGCACTTTTTCAAGTCTTGAAACCCTCATGGGGTCATGGGTTAAAGTTCAAAGAGCAGAGATATTTAATATTAGAAATATTAGAGGTGGGGGATCACATCGGTTTTGGAGATTTCTTATTTAATTTATTTCCAATCTTTCCGATATTGGGTCAAGACTGGAAGAATCTGAGATGCATTCATACAGTTGTGAATGAACCACCCTGAACCCCGCCAAAAAAACAGGTTTCATCACCATGCTTGTTTTCTAGCTAGCTTCAACTTTTATGCGCACATTCTTTTATTGAAAGTAGTGTGTTGCAGCACTGCAGTATGACTAAGCTATATGAAAATCATTAGACACTGTCCATATGACAATAATATATTACCTTTGAATAACATTCATTAAGTTCAGTATAGCTATCTAGCAAAGTGATTCCCAATTCTTGCCAGCTGGCTAAATAAATGGTACCCTATCTAAGTGCCTGAAGATTTCCCAGCGTAAAGGACAATGCATATAGATTTACACTGGCCACTGTATTGATTTCATTTAAAAATACAAGAACAAGGTCAAGTGGAAATATTTGTTACATTATGGAAGTTGGTGCATTTTTTTATGTTGATACCTAAAGTTTGACCAGCCTCCCTCCTCAAATAAATAATAACTGTCCCTAACCATGTTTGTCCTTTAATTTATATTGGCTGTCACTATTCATATTCTAATGAAACATCCTAATGGAAAAGAAAGCAACATGTTAACCCACACAGAAAATAGATATAATTTTGCAATGCAAAATGCATGTAGAATGTATGATGAATATACAAATTAAGAGACCACTGCACCTTTTTCTTTCCATTCCAAAAAAGTTGAAAAGGAAAGTTTTGAGTGAGGAACAGAAGCGTTCAATTTGCAGTGGTCTCTTAATTTTAACCCTTCTGTTCCTCACTCAAAACCTTCCTTTTCGACTTTTTTGGAAAGGAAAGAAAAAGGTGCAGTGGTCTCTTAATTTTTTCCGGAGCTGCATATCAAATACATGTAACTTCAGGTATGAAAATGTATTTCACCTTTTATTCTGAAATTTATTTGAAAATGTATGCATACATTTAACTTTATTTCAATTACATTTCAGGTATAAAAATCTATTTCACCTTTTTTCAGAAATGTATGTCAAAATGTAAACATACAAATGTATACATACATATCACTTCACAGCAGACCTGAAAATTATTATACCTTTATTTCAACAAGGAACACAAACTGAGACCAAGATCTCTTTTACAGCTAAACACAGATGTTATTCCATTAGAGGCCTCAGGTTTTAGTGGATATTGGGCCTGGCAAGGAATGTAGGGTCCCAGGGACAGGGTTTTGCTGAAATCAATATTATATTCCAGCCGATAATAGGATCGGATTTTCTAAACAAGTGCAGTGCACTTGTCTTCACACAGTGCACTAGTCTTCATGCAAACAACACTTTCAAAATGTTCATTAGTGACATAATGATGACGACATCACTTTAAGGTGTTGAAATACATATATATTTATAGATATACATTTACAAAATGCAGTCACCAATATGCTCTAACGTACTGTAGCAACCTTGGTAAGGCCACAGCTTGCCCCTCTAAGAGAGATATCCCTGTTTGGAACAATGGTTAGCACGCTTCACTTGGAAGCCAAACCTTGTGGGTTTGAGACATGGCCTGCCAGATGACACCACACATTTTAAAAATGTATTCAGAAATATATGTAAAAATGTATTGTAAATTATATGTATTTTCTAATATATTTCCAAATCCATCTACAACATTTTTGATACATTTTATATGCATTTGGTAAATTATTTGCAAATGTATTCTAAATGTATTAATAACATTTCCTTAAATACATTAATTGGCCTATTTTTGTTATTTTTAAATGTATCCCAAAAATGTTTTAAAAAATATTTTAAAAATGTATTAATTTTCCTTATGGGAATGAATAAATGTTTAAATTTAAACTGTCAGTTATTGCCATTGCTTTATAAACTATATTAAATATCACCATAATGGAGATGTTTCAGACAATAGAGATGTTTCAGGAAATGGAAAAATACAACTGTCAAATTTGACCATTTATAAACACACAATAAAAGTAAACTAATACATTTTCTTTGGGCTAGATACATGACATGTTCTGGTACACATAAATATTATTAAAGATGATTGTAGAGAGTGGTATGCTTGTCTGGAATCAGAATCAGAATCCCCTTCATTCACTAAGTAAATATTACGCACACCAAAAAGGTAACTTATTGTAAAGGTGCTGCTTGTGGTAGACAATATGTATAACACACATTTTTCAAGTTGTCAGCTATGAGATTTGATGTAGGAACCTTTAAGTTACTGGTCTCATACACTCACCCCTAGGCCAGAGGTACTCAAGTCTTACCCCATAAAGTCCAGAACCTGCTGGTTTTCTATTTTTACCCTATAATTAATTGCGCCCACCTGGTGTTCTAAGTCTAAATAAGTACCTGAGGGTTGCAATGAAAAAGGGAGCGGAACTGGCTTCGAGGTCCAGAGTTTAGTATGAGAGGTCAAGGCTAACTTCTGACTTCTAGAAAATTTCAAATGGCTTTCAAACCCACACTAATACCTATATCTTTCAGCTACTCAGCATTTTTACTTAATTTGCTTTTTAATTACTCTACCACTCCAAGAGCGCCTGCAGTTGTTTTTGTAGATGTTCACCTGCTACTTCTTGTTATGTGAACCCTAACTTAATAGGAAGTAGTTTAAATATGTATTAAATATGGATGCTCCTTCAGAATATCATGCCTTAAGCAGACATTACATCTGTCAGTGTCTTACTGTCTGTTCTTATCCACAGGAGGATACATCTTTATCTTGGACTCTCCTGAGCTGGGAGCTGGGAGCTCAAATCAGACCTCACAAAATTGAAAAGGGAAAAAAAACCCAAGTGATATATTATAGGGATGATTTCCAGGTAACAGTATCAGCCTAGATGGGGCCTAATGTATTGTAACTGCAGCAGAATAAATAAATAGATAAAATATTTTTATATATATATATAAAAAAATATATAATGTTTTTTCTTTAGGACTTCATTACATTGTCTCATGTCCATTGTTTTTGTGTTGGTCTGAATTTGGTTCTGCTGCAGTTACATTATATTAGTCTTAGGCTGAAACTGTTACCTGGAAATCGCCCCTATATTTAATCACTTGGTTTATATATATATATATATATATATATATATATATATATATATATATATATATATATTTGTCCAGCCACACAACATAAAAAGACAAAAATTCACAAAGAACAAACACAGTGAAATAACAGTGTCCGGGTAATGAGAGGCAGGTGTGATGTTGATTAGTTGAGTGAAGTCTGGTGTGAGTAAGAAGGGGTGCGTTTGCAGGCTGTATTGTTGCAGACCGGTGGTTAACACACCGATGACATAGATCACATAAGGGAGGGCCAGATGAGTGGTACAGCTGGAAATGTTACAACTAAAAACAAATTCCCATGTAGATTTTTCATTTAGCTACATGTTCTGTGCAACACTAGGCTTCATCTGAGTCTGGGAAACTATGGGATAATGTTCAAAGTAAGAAAGGGGAGAGTATAACAGTTAAAACAAAATTATAATTCTAAACTGACTGAAAAACCTGATGCTGTGTTGGTGTCAGCATGGAAGTATAAATATTGTGAGGAAGGGAGAGAAAAGGAGAGAATGAGTGTTTAGTCCAGCTATCTTTTTTGGCAAATGATTTACACTCCAAATACGAGTGTAGGGAGGTGGAGAGAAAGTCTATAACTATAACTGGACAAATAAAAAGTATAAAAGCATATAAAAAAAACCAATTACACTTAATAGATAGTGAAAAGGCAACCAGATGAACTGATAAACAAAAGATCCACAAGGCCTAACACCGAGAGGAGTTTTTGGGAAAATACAAAGTCATTTTCACTAGTGAATACAATATCACCATATGTGTATTATTAACATGATATCAGTATTTCATTTTTTAAATATCACAGTTATCGTTTATACCGGTATATTGCGACACCCCTAAGTTCAGCAGCTCTCTCTTCATCTGACTGGTGTTTTCCCATAGTCCAAGAGCATCTGTTCCACACAGGTCTACTTGTTTCTTCAAATTGGAGATTCTCTCTCTACCTTCTTGCTCACCTAGCCATTTCCTCTCTTGAATTCCATCCTGTCAATTTGACCTTTCCATTCAAACTTAACATTGTTGTCATCTATCGTCGGCAGCTGACTTCCTCATTGAGCTTGACGCGCTGATTAGTTATTCCCAGATGATGGCTCACCACTCATGTTATTGGGCTACTTCAACCTTCCAACAACTGCCTTTGAGTCATGTCTTCCCAATATTTTTTTCCTACTCATTTCCTCCCTTGACATTACCCGTTACTTGTCTGTTCCTACTCACAAATTAGGCAATGCACCCAATCTAATCTTTATTAGATGCTGTCTGTGAAGTAATCTCACTACTACACCGCTCCAGTCGTCTGACCACTTCTTTGTCTTGTTCTCTCTTTCTCGCTCCTCCACCGTACACTGCCTGTCCCTTCCAAAGTCACCACCACAATCCTCCTTCACTATGCCTGCTCTCACCTCCTCAATCCTATCATCACTCCCATCTCCTATATCCTTCTCCCTTCTATCTCACAAATCTGCCTCTTCCACCCTAGTCTCCATGCTTTCCAAGCCCTATGACTCCCACTGTCCCCTTTCCTCATAGCCGGCTCGGCCATCCACTCCTGCTCCATTGCTCAGTGAAAATGGAGGAAAATAAAACTTCAGAATGACCTAGCATTCTTCCAATCCCCACTTTCTCCTACATTCTGTTCCTCCCTATCTGCTGCTAAAGCACCATCTATCACTCAAAATACCAGGCTCCTTCCTCTAACCCCAGGTTTCACTCCTTAACCCTCAATCTCCTCTCCCGCCACCTTCCCTCTCTGCCGGTGATTTTGTCATCCACTTTCAAAAGAAGGGTGATATCTGCACCTCATTCACTCCATTGGTCGCTCACACGCCTAACTAGGCCACACATTAACTGCTTTTTCCCAGCTCTTACCAGATGATATCCTGCAGCTATTGATGGTATTCTTCAACTAGCTGATCACCCAACATTGTTGCCTTTTGACATTATTCCCTTCTCCAGGCCATCTCAAGAGACCTTCTTCCATTCTTTGCCTCACTCATCAACTCTTCGCTGAGCACTGGCTGTGTCCCAGTGGAATTCAAGATGGTCAGAATAGCTGTCCTCTTAAAGAAACAAACTACAAGCCGGTACCCCTCCTGTCTTTTCTTTCCAAGACACTTGAACGCGCTGTCTCCACCTAACTCTCTTCTTACCTCTCTCAGAACAATCTCCCAGACACTAACCTGTCAGGATTCAAAATGAGCCACTCCACTGAGTGGGGAAAACTCAACTTCTCATTGAGCGCTTAAAATAGTTCCACTGCCACCACCTCTGTCTGTTGTCTTTTGTTAACTTTTTACGTTTTATATTTATTATTTGTATGGTCTTCTTTCCAGCACTGACCTTTGGTGATCACTAATTCATTGACTAGAATGCACTTTCTACTAAACTGTGTGGTTGTTTCCCCTAGCTCTTTTAAAATGTATGGACTTCTAAATGAAAGCGTCTGCTCTGACTAAAATGTAAATGTGTGTTAATCTAATCAGGTTGGTGCTAGCAATTAGCATACAGGTCCCATGTCTGCTCCCTGTGCCGGTTGTCTGTGAAATGTCCATTAAATGGCCACTAGCCAATCAACAGGCATGCTTTAAATCATAAAATTTATAAAGGACTGTTAGGATTTATACTAACCAGAGAGTGTGTCAAATAATTGGGATATTGGGGTTCTGTGGGGAGATGAATGGAAAAATGGAATGCTATTGCCATATTCATGTATAGGCTGATACTAATGAAACAGTATAAAATCTTATAGTGGTTGCGTAATAATGGACAAGTCCCATGCAATGAAAGCGGGGAATGAGTATATATGTGTGTATGTGCTTACATGTTTTACTGGTCTTCCCTATATCCCTGGAGAGGTACTAAAACAAGGAAAATGTGTTAAGGGTTACAATTTGGATTCGTTTTTGAATTAAGAGTTACATTTGGGGTTAAGGTATTTGGGGTTAGGTTTGGTTTAGGTTTTGAAAGTGATGCCCATTAGCGATTTTATAATTGCTTTCATAATTGCACACAAACACACTTGTGCTATTGAGCCAGAATATCTAGTAATTGTGTATGCAAGCAGTACACTTTGATTTTATCATCTAACCCTACACAAAGATAAACAACGTACTATCATAATCGGTTTGATTTTTCGCACCTGTTGACCTGGAGTGATGCAATGGTCTGAATCATTGCCTTGCAGTCCAGCTGTGTCATTGCGGCCAGGTGTTTGAATCCTGGTTGTGGCATACTTTTAAAGCACCTTGAGGTCCAGGAGGAGGTGCTGCAAAATTGGCCCGGGCTGGATGGGTAAATGTTGGACAGGACAGCCTTGTCTCACTGTACCCTCGCAACTCCTTTTGGTAGATCAGGAGCTCAATCATGGTTGTTCTCGGGGGAACACATTCTCCTCCAATGTATACATACTGCTGAATACTTCCTGGTTGAGGGAGTAGTCTGCTAAGAAACTGTCTGTGAAGTTGATGGACACAATGACATTAAAAACAGGGTCAGTTTGACATTTCACTGTTGGAGAGGAACGCGGTGCCAGTCCTTACCCTCCATAACTGATGAGGTGTGAGGCCAACTGTGCACTGCCCATTACCGCCCCTGCTGCCCCCCCTACTGAGACACACCGTAGGACTGAACCAGGATGTAAGGAATGAATTCAACAACCATGTCTCCAGGGCTCCAGACTTCTTGCCATGGCTTTTTTTAGTTAATTTTTTAATTGGTTGAACCAGCCCTCTTTTTGTAAATGTATTTTTCGGTTTTCGGTCAAACGGTTGTATGAGTCATTCTTGTCCTGAAACTCTCTACATGCGTTTCACAAGTTGCATATGGGGCTGCGTATGAGCCATTCGCCCCCTCTCAGACTCGGCCCTCCTCCCCATGATGAAGTAACTGTGACTACAGCCTCCTGCTGGCGCCAAACAGCCAGACTGCCCTACGCAATGATCATTTTCAAAAAAATAACTGCAAAAGAGGCAGAACAATAGGGCAAACAAAACGAGGCCAAATATGCCATTTAAAGTCAAAATAGCCAAATATGCCATTTAAAGTTGAACCCCTCTCAATCCAACATATGCTAAACTCACTGTGTGCTCATTTTATTGGAATCAAAGCAGACAATATAAAAACTGTACAGAGGATCATGTAGCCTTGCCTACTGACACAAACATCTCTCTGCAAACGAATGTGAAATGTGTGGATCATAAGGTACAGTAGGGGAAACCTGTCAATGGCCTATTAGTGATATGAAGTTAGCGAACAGTTCGTTACTTTTTAGAAACGCTTTGAAGTTTGCAAACGATGAGGGTTTTACACAACAGTAGTGTTATCTAGATGAATGAAACTATTACTTTATTGTGTGAACAGGTGAAAATCCCATTTGTTGCATGCTGTCTTCCCGACTTTACGTGGTAACAATTTACCAACAGATAATCCCTGCAGCTACTATAGTCTAAAGACAATGTCTCACTCAATGTGTATTGGAGTGGAATGGGCAGCGAGGTCTGAGGAAAAACATCTCAAACTGGCAACAAAACAGTTCTATCATCAGCATGAGGACTCGTTTAATGAAGAGAGCCATGTCAGTTACCGGGTTATTTGATAGGCAGAATTGTCTTCTAGAACAATAAATAGAGACCGACGTCCCAATTCTTGTAGACTAATCATAGATAAGGGACAGCAGTCTAATCATACAATCGAATAAAATGACTGAATTGATCTTCATGTAGAAATAAACAAATGCGCCAAATATTTATTTTATTTAAATTATTATGTAAGTTAATGCTTTTCGGCTGCAGCCAAATCATCTGCTGGTGCCACTAACTGAAATACGCAGTCTCACCGGTGCCATCTGTGGAAATTATTAGTCGGGAATCATGCATGTCTCTGTCGCTAACAAATATAGTTATGGGTGATAACTACAACACTATAAGAAATGCACTATTGGAGTTATGAACAGTGATACAATTATGTACCTACACCTAAAGGACCTACGCCAAAAGTTGGACATTATGGTGACACTCCAGACAATTAACCCTAACTGCTCAGGATAAGAGCGTGTGTAAAACACCTATAATGTAAATGTGAAATTAGTTAAAAATGGTTTCATTTACAAACCTGTTGGGACGCTGTGAAAAAAGAAAAAAAAAGAAAAACAGAATGCAATGATGTGCAAATTATTTAAACCTTATATTCAAAAGAAAATTGTACAAAGGCAGCATATCAAAAGTTGAATCTGAGAATTGTTATTGTTTCTTGAACTAGATAGATGCCTACTTTGAATTTGATGCCTGCAACAAATTTCAAAAAAGCTGGGAAGGGCAACAAAAGCCTGGAAAAAAGACTGGAAAAAAACCTGGTTGAACTTCTCACAACTTATTAGGTTAATTGGCAACAGGTCAGTAACATTGAAAACATTTGGTGTATTATGAAATTATATATACAACAAAGGAGACCCTGAACTGTTGAGCAGCTGAAAATCTATATCAATCAAGAATGGGAAAACATTTCACTTTCATAACAACAGCAGTTGGTCTCCTCAGTTCAGAAACGCTTACAGAGTATTGTTAAAAGTGGTGATGCAACACAGTGGTTACATGCCCCTATTGCAACTTTTTTGAAATGTGTTGCTGTCATCAAATTCAAAATAGGCATGTATTTTTCCATAACAATAACATTTGTCAGTTTCAACATTTGATATTTTTGTCTTTGTACTATTTTCAATTAAATATAAGGATAAATGAATTGCAAATCATTGCATTCTGTTTTTATTTGCATTTTACACAGTGTCCCAACTTTTTTGGAAACGGGGTTGTACAACAAAGACAAACAACAAAGTCCCAAAGGCCAAGCCACTGCCAAATTTGACTTCAAACTCTTTAATGTGAAAAATGTGACTTACATTTACATTATTTACATACACTCACTAAATTGTACACACACACACACACACACACACACACACACACACACACACACACACACACACACACACTGACATACTGTATATGTTCATTTATTGTACTGAGTCCTTCATGTAACACAGAAGTCTGTTGTGCAGTAGAAGATGGCTGACATTTAGGGCAAATGTAATCTCCATAATGGCCCTCGTATATCAGAGTTAAGTAAAATGAGAGTTGGTGTGGGAGATAAATCATGTCTGATAAATGAAATCCCATTTGACTGGGCAGGTGGATGGAGAATGAGCAATGAACCAACATTACCACAGATTTGATTTCTAAATCCATCTCTCATGTGGAACTGGCCTATGGTGAAATGCAATGGATAGTCTCACACACACACTCACACACATGTTCATTTCTCTATTCCTGAGGGGACTTAAAACATAACCCTAACCCAGAAATCTGTGTTCCCTATTCCCTAAACATAACCCTAACCCAGAAATCTCTGTTCCCTATTCCCTAAACAGAAACCTAACCCAGAAATCTGTCTTCCGTATTCACTAAACCTAAACCAGAAATCTGTCTTCCCTATTCCCTAAACATAACCCTAAACCAGAAATCTGTGTTCCCTATTCCCTAAACCTAACCCAGAAATCTGTGTTCCCTATTCCCTAAACCTAACCTTAACCCAGAAATCTGTGTTCCCTATTCCCTAAACATAACCCTAACCCAGAAATCTGTGTTCCCTATTCCCTAAACTTGACCCTAACCTCAAATTGAACCTTAATAACCTTACCTTTATGACTTAAGTTAACCTAGCCCTGAAGACTAAACTTAAACTTAATCGCTAATGCCTACACCTAAAAGTAACCCTAATTATCCCCAAAATTAAAAACAATTTTTTTCCCTAAATCCGCTAAGCCAAGTGGGGACTGATTTTTCAGGTTTTACTATCTTTGAGGGGGACTTAATGTCCTTCATGTACACATAGACCCTGTTTAAACTCACACACCCACAAATTCAACACTCAGATGGCAACTCAAGACCTTGAATATGAGTGATTTTTCATGGTTATTTGTGGGCGTGTGTGTGTGTGTGCATTTATGTGTGCATGTGTGTCTGTTATGTTTGTGCGTACTTTCCTGTGTGCCATGCTCTTCAGGCTTTCGGATCAAATTAATGATGGACCGTGTTTGGTCCACTAGCTTCAGGCCAGGAAAAGATGTGAAATATGCGAGAGCAATAGAAAAGACCAGCTTTGTTTAAATAGGACAGAAACATGCACACACAGATCCATCTTCCCTATTGCTTAACCCTAAACATAACCTTAATCTTAACCTTTACTAAAATCTTAACTTCAATAATATAAACTGTATGCGTTAACTTAACCTAGCCTAAATACCAACCCCAGTTGTATGTTGTATCCCAGACCTAACCGTTAAGCCTTAAGTAGCATTTTTCATTGTGGGATCCATCTGCACATACCTCATGGGGAAAAATGTGACTGTTTTTACTATTTTTCTGCTGACTTCTGGTCTCATGTATTGTAAGACCTGGATTGCACACAAGTTGCACACTCTCTACAGAAACTGCAGTAATGAGGGGATCACAAAATCACATGGAAGTTTACTGACTGACAAACAGATCAATATTGCCTGAGCGTGCATATTCACATACTGTATTCTGCTTGTGCGAGAGAAAGAAACAGTTCAAGTGTATCACTACTGTTGTACGTGTACACTTGAGAAAGAAAGGGTTTGAATTTAGAACGAGAGAGAAAAAGACTGTGACTTGGCGATGTGCCTGTTAAATTCTTTCCATGGAAGAATGCAGCAAGCATACAATTTGGGGTTTGTCCAACTAGTCTAAAGCATTTAAGTAACTGCCGTATTTAATTATCTGGCATAATTAAAAGCAACTATTATAACCTGAAATTGGACTAATTTGGGAGTCTCTTGTTCTGTTTCACAGCGTTATATAAGAGAAAAAAATCAGTCCTTTGTGAGATTTAAAGAATAGCGTTTCCATGGTTAGGAACATAGGATTCTTGTCTTATGTGATAATGTAGGTTTTGGTTCTGGTCTCGTCAGCTAGGCTTCAATGGAGTAACAATTTGAATGGGACTCTGGGCCTGAGCAAAGTAGCAATGAAATACAGATCTAGGTTGAGGTTCTGAATAGTAAACAAATGCACACATCTGTCCTTGCTATGGATTTACTAGTCCGGTCTCACAGACCTAGAATGTCAATCTGGGACAGTCAAATGAATATGTTAAGTTTGATCTGGTTTGCTGGGAGATTGAAATTGTCATGATACTCTATGTTTGACACAGCCAGAAGGGGCAGTGGTGAGAACTTGTAGATTTCCAGTCAACCAGCTGCAGATCATATTTACTGACCGTAGACATACAGTTTTTACTGTTCGTGTACATGTTTTCTTGTGAGAGTTTACAAATGAATATGTGTATGTGATTTGAATCTGAACTCTTAATGTGAAAAGTGTGTGTTCATACATTTAAATAGTTGCAGATAAAGTCCAATGTCAACATGTCCTGGCTAACAGTGGCCACACTGTTGCTTACAGTAATAACACAATTGAAAGGACTCCTTTCAAAATAGCATGAAGAGCATAAAGGTAATCTATTCATCTCTTTTCACATTCTCCCGGGGATATGGTCACAGCTCAGTTTCCTCTAATAAAAAATTAAATAAATAATGTAATTCCTGTTTTCTTTCCTTTGCTGATGACAAAAACACGCTTCCCTTTTAATAAGTTAAATAAACTCTACATTTACCCCTTCCCCCCCCGCCTCCATCCAATAAACTATTTATTACATAGACTGCTAGATAATAGACCTGGGTCAAATAAAAATACAGTACAGTAATTGATTGCATCCACGGTGCTGTAGCTGTAAATGATAGCGAAATTATGGGAGGACATGGTGGTGGGAGGGTTGAGTTTCAACCCCCCCCCCCCGAATCCTGTTGCAGCTGTGATGCTATCGCTCAGGTGTTGGACTCACAGCAGAGGTGAAGAGGGTGTCCTCAATCCCCAGCCGCTACATGCAGACAGCACTGAACTGGTGATGGGCCAGGCTCCCTAACACACAAATAAGGACCTGTGCTGTGGGACCTATCGGCTCAAATACTGTTCAGAGTCTTTCCAATAGAGTTTTTGGGTCTGTCTGGAGTGCCAGACAATGTCTTAACTTTGACTTCAATTTGTTGTTTCCATTTGCAGAGTCAGGCAAGCTCAATAAAACCCAGCTAGAATTGACACTGAATTAGGTGTTTGAATTTCGGTGTGGTGTGGGACGGGATGCTTAGCAGACTGCTCTCGTTTTTTGGACCTGTTTTTCGGATAGTGAATGTGAAGCCATGTCATTTCAATGCTGCCAGTGTTCTGCAGTTTGTGGGACTGCTTCTATGATGGCCTTGTGCCGGAGACATGACGGCCCCCCTGCACTGCGCCAGCTGTTTGGAATACACCCATGCATCTAAGAGGTTGTGTGCGCCTCATTCAATGTATCACTGAATGCTTTAAGTACAGACCCTGAGTCCAGGAGGTCCCTATCACCAATGTTCCATCTATAGCCCTCCCTTCCTCAACCCTAAACATGTCAATTTAGAAGTGACACTTGAAGACAAATTATACACAGGGTTCAAATCTAGGTCTGTTGTTTCGGTGAAAACCCCATATTTGAGGGTGCAGAATGAAAAATATGAGAGATAAACTGTTGCATTAACATAGCAATTGTTGTAACAGCCGATCTCAACCTCTTAGTATCTACCATATGGTTATAATTATGTGAAACTCTTTGTCATCAATGCATTGTTTAATTTCACATACGCCTGCAATGGAGAGGAATATATTTGTTTATTCGTCTAATGGAATTTGGCTACAAAAGTTACAAATGTTTACAACCAGAAAATAAATAAATCACTTACTGCATGATGATTTCTCAACTCGTTACAAATCGTCGGATTATTCTCTAAACATTACGCATCTTGCAAAGTAATACATTTAGTGCAAATTACATCTGTTTAGTCTCAATTTAATCTCAGGTGATTTTGTGTCTATTAGTTTTGCTTAAGTGAAATCGAATGATTCAATATTTGCAGAGAAATATTGGCCAGGTTTCGTGGACACAGATTTAGGCCAATCCAGGTCTAACAAATCAAGCTCAAAAAAGAAAGTCTATTGAGCTTGATTTTTATTTTAGAACTGGGTTTGACTGGGAAACTATGGGATAATGTTAAGGGTTTGCCACAGTGATAATTTAGTCACCTGTTGGACAACTCCTTTTAATTCTGCACATGATGGGAGGTAATTAGAGGCAGCCTAAATGTGCATTATTTCATTGAAAAAAAGTCTGTCATTTTGGTTGATCATTTTGGTTATTGCTTTTTTCAGTGAAATAATGAATATTCAGGCTACTTCAAGCACGTGCACAATCAGATAGCCTTGACCAGTAACAGTAGACCTGTTGTTCAAAACAAAAACGACTGTAATGACTAAAAAGCCAAAATCACCACTGGTTTCCCTAAACCTACTCCCACACTAAAAAGCATGCTTTATTCTCCAATTATAGATCAAAGTTAACATTGAAAACTTCAAACAAATCAAATAAATGGACAACATCACCATCCTTTTATATGTGCATTTAAAATCGCACCACCTGGAATTACTCATAAAAGAGTGCTTCCCTCTCCCTCTCATTGGAGAAAAGACGAGGTGCAGTGACCCTAGAGGGGCAACACAGTATTATGTTTCCCCATTTACCTGGCTTCTGTTTCCAAATGATTATTCGCTGAAGTCACAGAGGATTGATTTAGCGCTGGCTAAAGGGAGATCAATGGTCCATAGCATCTGATAAGAAGCACCTGACTGTGCTTCTTCTTACAGAGGCATTGTTATCGGGCACTATTTCCACAAAAGCCCCAAATCCCGGGCAAACGGTGCATGCTAAAAAAGACACAGCTTTCTGTCTAGGCCTAACCCACTACAGGCTTAAAACCAGAGAAGTTATCATTGAGGACCAAGAAGAATAAGTCCATTTTAAGTCTGAGCTGTGTTGATAATAGGGATGGTGGTCAGGGGTGAAGCGGGTGGAGGTTCCGTGGGTGGGGAGGGTGAGGAGGGATTAAAATGTAACATGGGCTCCGTAATCAATGCGATAGCCACTTTATGTAAGTGTGGTGACAAGAGAAATAGACAGAGATATGGAGTGAGCGACAGAGAGAGATAGAGAGGAATAGTGTATAAGTCTGTCCCGATTCGTTTGTGTGTGGTGGCGCACGCATTGAGCCTGTCCTTGTGAAATTTCAGTGTGGAATGACAAAAAAAGATTTGTCTTGGAGGTTCAAGATAAGACCTTCCATTACTAAAGAAATGAAGGGAAAGGTTTGGAGTTATTGTTGAGGGGTGATGTGATAAATGATGAGGAAGACTCTTAGGTCGCTGGGAGGGAACGTCGGCTGGAAAAAGTGAAGGATGAAGTAGAAAGGTGTTTTTGTCTCTTGCTGACCTCGCTGGGCTTTGCTGTCGACCTCACATAGAATGACCTCACTGAGCAGGAACACCTGGTCAGAATGTTACAGCCAAAATTCTTTTTTTATGTTGTTTACAGAAGCATTCCATCAATGCATAAGTAAAGCTGCCTTATGTATAGAAAAAATGAAGGCTTTGTATGTCTGTTCTGGCTGAATACTGTGTGCAGAGAGGCGCTCAAACTGTGAAAAATGGCCTGTCAAAGAACTAAATAAACCCCTACTGGATTGCATTTGGATGTCATGAGCACAAGTAATGAGTGATTAAACTTGATAATAAAACTTGAGTGTTGGTTGTCAAGGCTTCTTTGGTAGACTGGGAGGGAGGGAGGGGGGGAGAGGGGGGAATGAGAGAGAAAGAGCAAGAGAGAGAGGGGTGGGTCGATTTTGCCAAACGCCAGCACAGCACTTTGAAAGACTGCGTGTGTGTGTGTGTGTGTGTCTGTGTGTGTTTGTAATTGTACATACACAATCATTTGTGTGTTATAGAGATTCAATCAAGCCCTATTTTGTTGACTCCAGAAGTCAAACTAACTGTCCCTGCCACGCTCCTTGACTTTTATGTGCTTATATATTCATTTTCTTTTTAATTCCTAATTTTCCTACCCAATTACCTCATGCCATGAGATCACACACAAAATTGTATTTTTTGTCAGCCACTAAAACGCTAACACCTGCGCTCTAGACGGTGCCACCCGTAGATTGCCCGAGTGAGATTAACCAGTTATTTACCCTCCCATGTTTTTCTTTAATTACAGCTGAATTCCGCATATGAGTTAAGCTTAGTTCCTGTTGCACTTGGATGTGGGGTGAGGTTTTGTCACTAGTGTGAACGTGATGCTGTGGTGTTGTGGCATGGTTTGGTGCTTGACGTGACTCGTGTTGGGAAACGCTGGGATTGACTCGGGACAACCATTGCCACACTGTGTGGAATAACAACGGTGACTCCAGACACATACACAGACACACACACACACACTAATTGAATAATAACAACTGGATGAAGATAGATACAAAGACAGGAAGATGACATGCCATATATTTAAATGACTGTCTTGAACATCAGAGCGTTGGGTCTGTGTTCTGGTGTTGGAGTCAACTTGAGCTGTTAAGAACCACAGGTATGGTATGTTGGTCAGAGAGGGGTTTAATTTAAAAAGTGGAGTTGAGGGGTCAGGGAAAGAAGCAAAGGTCAAGTTAAGCTGAAGAGCACCCAGAAACCTGATAGTCTCCCTCTTGATAGGGGATATGGCTGGATTGAGTTAAGTTAAACTAACAATAGCCTGATTGGAGTGAAGCTTTGTTCCCTTAACTTTCCAGCGTTCTTAGACCGTTTAAAAAACTCAGTTCAATGAATGCCCCTTCGCTTACAAAGCCATGCTTTTGTTGTGTCTTCCACAATTAAGCTTTCTGTGTCTTTCCCCGACTGACAAATACATATGGCCTCAGAGACTTCTGTGAGTAAAGGGGAGAGGCTTGTGATTTGAGCAAATGCAAATTTGAAGAATTTCAAATACTTGATCTGAAATTGATGGAACCTGCCTGGGGTGATACATTTAATTACTGTCGGCAGACTAAATGCTACAATTATCAGAAACAAATTCCACTAGAATTTGAACCCCAGTTTCAAGGCCTCATGCTGACCGTGAAATTTTCATTGATCCCACAAAACACATACATCCTTTCTCACATATTCAAGCTATGATTTATGCGTTTGGGTAAGGGGTCTGTCAGTAAAACTCTGCCAACAAAATTAATGGATGACAGACTTATTTATAAGCCTGGACGATCTTCAGACTTTCAGGAAATGTTGCCATTTGATCTTATGCCATTTTGATCAACTTCAAAAGCAGCATTGCATGTTTACATGTTTTTGTTTGCTTGGTTGTGTGTTTCATATGGAAGACTTTTGCAATGAATTGCAGTGTAATGTATTTCTGGGATGTTTGGGTCTTTCTCTGGGTCAAATTGAAAACTGGGGAAGTGTGTGAACCATGCATGCATAGACGTTAATGGAAGAGGGTTTTGAAACATCAGTGATTCCTATGATAAATGGGGGTCTGTGTTTCTGAGCATTTAGCCTCAGCTAGACTGTATTCTCTTGTCCTAGAAAGCTTGAACATGTTGAGGAGCTGTATCCAGCCGTGATTGGCTGCAGCATGGAGGTCAAACCAGCCAATGATCAGAGCCGGCAGACCATGAGCATGAGTACAGCTGCTGGCAGATTTCTGACACAACCATTAAAAAGCAAGGGTATGCAATCTATTGATCTTTTCGGGGGGGTGTCTAGAATTTACGAAATCTGCTCCTAAGTATTCTTACATACAAAAAATACATGATCAAGTCTCATTGTAATCAAAATATTAAATAATAGTAATAAAAAAAAGTTGTAGTCAACTTGCCATCACATAAATTAAAGTACAATCCTCGTAAATTTCATGCAATGGCACTGATGAAAGGTTTTTCTATCCCTCTCTCACCAACAAGTCCCTTTCAGGTATTGCCACACTGATGAAAATAACAGACAGAGGAGTCAGTCAGGGAGTGGAACAGAGAAATATGTTTACTACCACAATACCGTATATCACCCTCACCCGAGGGTACTGTGAAGGCTGGACAATATGGACTTCAGACAGGTTAATGTGAGTGGACAGAGGTGTAGAATGAGGGTCTGTGTCACTAGGTCCTAGTTCAGCCAACTGACTTACAATTGCCCCATACAACATGTTTGGGACTTAGGGCTTAAAAAAATAGTTCGTCCTAGATTCATTTTTGGGTAAAATAACACTTTCCTTGAGTTGTTCTTGAAGGCTCATGGAGTCATTTCTCACAAGCCATTATTCAACTCTGTCCCAGCCTGAAATTAGCATTATTAGCATTCAAATCAATCCAAATGAATGAATTGAAACTGTTCAACGTGCTAAAAAAACTTTTCTTCTTAATGGTATCAATTCACATTTTTTGAAATTTTACCATTTGCTAGTTACCTATGACATCAACCGATTACTGAATTTAGTGTCCATTGTTGTTTGAGTTTGTTTCCACTTGCAATGCAGCTTTTGTTGCTTGGGACACATAGTTTCAATTCATGAATTTGGATGATGCTAATAATGCTAATTCCAGGCTGGGACTGAGGTTAAAAATGGCTTGTCGTGAAAAATGACTCCATGGACTTTCAAAAAAAACTCAAGGTAAGTGTTATTTCATCCAAATAAGAATCTAGGCTGAACTATCTCTTTAAAACCGTAGACTATTTCTGTGTGGGAGGTCGGCGTATGTTCGGGAGGATGCTACCAATTTGGGATAAGGATTGTGATAAGAAGCAGAATGGATTGGCAAGATATGCTTCAGGGGAAATTAGGGAGAGAAAATTTGCAAAATAAAAAAAAGACACATTTCATTAACATTTTTGAAGAGGGTGTGTCCTGTACCCTATGTATCCAGATTCGATTGCTTTTTTTGTCAACCAAGCATTTTTTGGAGTGTATCTTAAGTCAAAACAAGCACAGTTTATGTTGTAACAGCTGATAAAAAGTGTGTAACTTTGAAGACATTTTATTGCTTTCATGTCTAACATTACCTCATGCCTTTCATATGAGTGTTACTGGACAAGCAGTTACAGGGCACTCAAAAGTTCAGACCTGAAACAGCAGCAGTAAAAAGAGCAAAAAAATTGCAACAAAGAACATTTTCTTTTTCATCTTTTTTGTTTTTTTACCTATGCCTTATTTTGAGCTTCGGTTGGGACATTTTTATCACCCCTCACCTAAAGATGAAGGCTTTCTGAAAGTGAAGGGATTTATTTCAGCGAGTAAAAATGTGCCTTCGGCCGTTGGGTAAAAAGAAGGATTACACCAGGAGCAAAAGTAATCAAACCCACACCTGCCTAGCTCGTGGAGACACCTCAATGCACCCAACCCTGGAGAAGTTAACGCCTGGCTCCCCACCTTGTTGGTACACAACACTAAAATGGCACCGTCCTGAGATGTTCTGGCTTGTTGGAAGGCATACAGAGGAGATTTACTCTCAACACTACACATTAACTCCTGAAGAGCCTCTGTATCTTTGCCAAGTTGGGGGCACATTGCTAAAATAAAAATAACAGCATGACTGAAGAGTTTCCAATACAGTATTATTTATGAAGCGTAAATGTGCCCCAGAGCGTATGTCTTTCGAGGGGAGAGAGAGGAGAGGGGAGAAAGGAGAGGAGAGACAGGGGAGGGGAGAGAGAGGAGAGGGGAGAAAGGAGAGGAGAGACAGGGGAGGGGAGAGGGAAAGAGACAGAGAAGAAAGACTGATGAGGAGAAGACCTAAAAAGAACTGAGAGACAGCGATAGAAAGAGAAGAAAAAGAGGAGAGACAGGGCCACGGGGTCTGTCCCAGTCTAGGTATAACAGCAACAAGACTCCACGTGCTGAACCAGCTAGCTCACAGAATTACAAAGTTCAGACTCTCTCTTTCCCAATCTATTTTTCCATCTTTTGTCAAATTATTTGTACAAGCAGAGTTGGGTTTCCATTAAATTGGCTTCTGCAAATAAAATGCTGTGCACAATGAGGTAGAGCACGTAAAAAGCATGTGGGTACAACTTCTTATTCACCTATTATAAAACGGAAGATATTACTGTTTCCATCTCTGGTTTAACTCAATTTCCGTGGTTTTGTCACATGAAATGAGAATTGTTATTAAATGCAGATTTATTTGGGTTAGGTTAGGAGTTGGGATTAAGGGTTGGTAAAAATTAGATTTGGAACAGGAATAAATCCCCCGCGGTCATAAGAATGTGTGTGTCCATGTAGATAGTGACGCTCAAGTGTGAGACCAGGGTCACCTGCAGAGCACTACTACAGGTGATATAATAAAGATGTACTAACAGGCCAACACTGCCCAAAGCATACACATAAACATGCACACGCACACACACACACACACACACACAGAGACACACACACACACACACACTTCTTTTACGACTCTTGTAGGAGCAAAAATGTTTACCATTAAGTAATTTTCCCCTAACCCTTAACCTAACCCAAACCTCAACCTTCTAAACTTTCCATACACAATCCTGGCCCTGGCACTGGCCCTTGATCTGAGAAATCCATCCAAACTTTCCTTTACTCAGCCCTTCCCCTTTTCCCAAATTTGGGACAATATCCTGATCTCCAGCCAAGCCGATTCTGGCGCTCTACCCTCAGAACTATCTCATTCCCATATTCCTACCCGGCTGATAGAGTCAGAAACCCAGATAATTCCTCTCATCAGCACGTTCTCATACACAAACATACTATTTCACTCTGGGCTTCAAGCTACATTTACCCTGACATAACACAGATTTCTACCACTGTGACACTTCAGACCGATATAACTTTGATACTTAAATCCTATTTAGACTTCATCAGTTGTGAAAAAAAACAAACAACATAAATATCATTAACATGTGTAAAAACAATTTGCGACTCACACTGAGAAGAAGAAAATCTCACTGCGTCGCAAGACCAGACCCCTGACCTAGAAGGTGAACGAACTCCCTGAAAATGTTGTTTACCTGGTAACTGACATGTTGCAACAAGTCCTGTTGCTGATGACAGTGGATGTTTTTGGGGGCCACTGTGAGATGTTTTTAGTGGCTTCCCATTGACAACTTATTTTTCTTATTCTGTTTTTGGAGCTGGAAGGACTTACAGAACCAGACTCCTCACGTCACCACTAATTCCACTCCAATACACATTGGAGGAGACATCGTCTTTATGCCTCAGTTGCCACTCTGGGTATCTGTCAGAAACGTGTCCCAAAGCTGACGTGCTACAATTAACAGATTCACCTTCTTATGCTTTGAAAAATGTATTTTGTACGCAAATCTGGCATAATGTTTTGTTCATCTAAATAAAACTGTGGTAGTGTAAAAACACTCATAGTGTGGTTGTTAGATGTCCTTCAGATTGGAGTTCTTGTAGAACACTGATAATGTAAGGGAAATCAACCATGCAATTGGTGGTTATAAAAGTCTGAAAGAGCACCAACACACAATAACTAAAAATGCACTACAAACAGACCTAGTGAAGCACTTTCGGTCCTACCCAAACACTTCTCAGTATCACCGGTCTGGAGATGAATGCCCTCTAGACTACAGGTCAAATGACTCCATTTTGCTTGAATTCCAAGGAATAATGTGCAGCAATTTGCCTGTGGGGATTTTGTGGTTATGGCAATTTAAAGGGCTACACTGCAAAAAAAATGCTTCCTCTCCAAAACTTTTTTGAAAGAAACAAAGAAATCTGGGAATGGGGTGAAAGTTTTACTTAAAATGTTACATCCTTAACAAGACAGAAAATTCTGAAAACAAGCAAAATGAACTAATTGAGGCACAGCTTGAATCTTTGAATAAGACAATCAAATCAAATCAAGAATATCATGCTTCTTCACATTTTTTGTTGTTTCTGAATTAAACTCTGCAACATGTTTTCTGAATTTGAAAGCTAAATGTTGCACATGATAGGCTTTTTTTCTAACTTTCTGTTTTTTAAAAGTATTTTTTAGGAAGCATTTTTTTGCAATGTAGGGGGGCATGGGCATATATGAATGTATTTGTATTTTTCTCTGTCAGTATATTTCTTCTTTAGTTCTGTAATTAAATGTATATATTTATTCAACTAATTCTTATATGAATCATTTAGTTTTGCAGCACTCAATCTCTTGTTGGGAGTTTCCGTTTCATTTTACAGCCTGAACAGAAAACAATATGAATGCAGCATGCAATAATTTCAAAGAATTTACTAAACATCAATTTAAAAGATTTTACAAAGTCAATCAGTCAACTGAAATAAATTCATAATCTAAAACAAATCCATTGATCCACTTATTGACTGATGATCCGTAAATCATCAAAATGCTTTATAATTGCTTTGTCTTTGTTGATTTGCTTACCCTTCATAAGTAATACCTTTGTTTTCCTCCCAATCAATCACAGTGACACCCCCCTTAGCTCTCCACCTCTATTGGTTCAACAGACGAACAGCCCCTGTCTCAGCCCCAAGGTTTTTTGCTGCTATATTATTGTGCCGGGGGAGTAGGGTCAGTCCCCTTTTGAATACAAGGAATGCTCTCTCTAACTTTCCTTGTGTCTTGTTCTGTTTAAACTTAGGAGGACCTGAGCCCTTGGACCGTTCTTCAGGACTACCAGGCCCGAAAGACTCGTAGCTGTCCCTGTCCAAAGTCCTCGTGGTTGTGTTGCAGATCAAGTTGCGGCCTGACGATTCCTGGACACAGTCCACGTGCATATATTAATTATTAAAATCTTGTACTCTTATAACCTTTAACCAGCATAGCCAGAAGAGCACCCCTTAGTATCTGGTTCCTCAATAGGTTTCTTCCTAAGTTTCAACCCTACTGGGGAGTTTTACCAAGCCACTCTGTTGTCAGGCTGGGTATCTGTAAAAATGCACTTCGTAACAACTGCTGAGGTAAAAGGGCTTTATAAAATAAATGTGATTGATTGATTTATTGAGCAACTGACCCACAGTCCACCTCATTCTCCTGACCACAGTAACTACTGATGCATATTGAGAAAGAACAGAAAATGCAACAGAATTGTGCGAACCAAGGTTTTTAAATCACCACAAACTGAAACCCTATGAAAACCCTAAGACTAAAATACAGTTTTTTACTGAAGGGACCAAAGAAATGTCCCCACAAGGTTGAATTTCCCTTGTTTTATTGTCAACTCCTGGCTGGTGCGCACACACACACATTTCACACCAATATAACAACTTGCCATTGTGAGAGAGGGAGGTCAGGAACAGACAGACTCAGCAAGAGACCCTGTGAGAGAACAGGAGATGGACAAATGACATGTCCACAGTGTAGCGTTTCCTTCGGTCGCGCCTGGCCGACCCAACTGTCTCCATTAGTCAGTTGCTGTTGAGAAGTCTCCCCTGTGCTTGCTGGGGGACCAGTGAACTGTCTCGTTGCTCTGCGTGTGTGTGTTGAAAAGCCGGTGCCGTGGTTGGAGTTATTCTGTGACTAATGCATACTCCTCTGAGCTTCCTCTCCCCCTTCTCACCTTCTTTCCTTCCTTCTTTCCCCCATCTTTCACTTTCCCCCTCACTGCTCTAGTGATCTGTCTTCTCTTTCTACTAATCAGTACTTCCGTTTTTCCCCTTTCAGTCCTTCTTAGCCTTTCTGTCATCCGCGTGTCAGACTGCTTTTCATTCAGCAGTACAAAGTCTAGAAGCAGAAATCTGACAGATAGAAGTTGCGTGCAGAAATAGGCAGAACATTGTTTTACATGTTTTTGAGGCACCTATTTCAAGGGTTTGTAAATGACAAAGTCACTCCCCCACAGTATCACTATGTCAGTGCGAATCAGCTCAGCAAAGTGTATGGTTGGGATGTGGGACAGGGCTGCCTCATCGTGTTACATTCTAGTGATTCCTCGTGGTAGGTTGGGCACCTGCAAGCTCAGTTGTGGTCATTGGATGGAAAATGCGCTCTACTCCAAATACAGGGAAAACCGGCAGGATGTGCAGAGAAAGACGTGCCATTATTGACGAGTCAGAATTTGTAGCAAGACACATTTGTGTAGCCTAATTTATATTTGTGCAACCCCATGCAATACAATAGTCTGTTAAAGTAACTAGAAATACACTGTAAATGATCAAATTAGTAACTACAAAGTATGCTAGGTATTATTCGAATGAGCGCCATGAAAAAGGGTACAAAATACAGTGCATTTTGACTGCCATTTTATTTGAAAAAATTCGGTAATTGTAATTTCTAGTATACATAGTATAAGTCAAAAGTTTCACTTGAATGGGTGTGCTCAAACTTTTGACTGGTACTGCTTATATATATATATATATATATATATATATATATATATATATATATATACAGTGGATATAAAAAGTCTACACACCCCTGTTAAAATGCCAGGTTCTTGTGATGCAAAAGAATGAGACAAAGATAAATCATGTCAGAACTTTTTCCACCTTTAATGTGACCTGTAACGTGAACAATTCAATTGAAAAACAAACTGAAATCTTCGAGGGGGAAAAATAAAAAATAAAAAACTCACAATAACCTGGTTGCATAAGTGTGCACACCCTTAAACTAATACTTTGTTGAAGCACCTTTTGATTTTATTACAGCACTCAGTCTTTTTGGGTAGGAGTCGATTAGCATGGCACATCTTGGCGTGGCAATATTTGCCTACTCTTCTTTGCAAAAGCGCTCCAAATCTCTCCGAATGCAAGGACATCTCCTGTGCACAGCCCTCTTTAGATCACCCCACAGATGTTCAATTGGATTCAGGTCTGGGCTCTGGCTGGGCCATTTCAAAACATTAATCTTCTTCTGGTGAAGCCATACTTTTGTGGATTTGGATGTGTGCTTTGGGTCGTTGTCGTGCTGAAAGGTGAACTTCCTCTTCATCTTCAGCTTTCTAACGAACGCCTAAAGGTTTTGTGCCAAAATTGCCTGGTATTTGGAACTGTTCATAATTCCCTCCACCCTGACTTAGGCCCCAGTTCCAGATGAAGAAAAACAGCCCCAAAGCATGATGCTGCCACCACCATGCTTCACTGTGGGTATGGTGTTCTTTGGGTGATGTGCAGTGTTGTTTTTGCGCCAAAAATACCTTTTGGAATTATGGCCAAAAGGTTCAACCATGGTTTTATCAGACCATAACACATTTTCCCACGTGCTTTTGGGAGACTTGATGTTTGTTTTTGCAAACTTCAGCCGGGCTTGGATGTTTTTCTTTGTAAGAAAAGGCTTCCGTCTTGCCACCCTACCCCATAGCCCATTCATATGAAGAATACGGGAGATTGTTGTCACATGTGGCACACAGCCAGTACTTGCCAGAAATTCCTGCAGTTCCTTTAATGTTGCTGTAGGCCTCTTGGAAGCCACCCTGACCAGTTTTCTTCTCGTCTTTTCATCAATTTTGGAGGGACGTCCAATTCTTGGTAATGTCTTTGCTGTGCCATATTTTCTCCACTTGATGATGACTGTCTTCACTGTGTTCCATGGTATATCTAATGCCTTGGAAATTCTTTTGTACCCTTCTCCTGGCTGATATCTTTCAACAATGAGATCCCTCTGATGCTTTGGAAGCTCTCTGCGGACCATGGCTTTTGCTCTGAGATGCATCTGAGAAAATGTCAGGAAAATCCTACTAGAACAGATTAACTTTATTTGTGATTAATCAGAGTCACTTTAAATGATGGCAGGTGTGTAATGACTTCTATTTAACATGAGTTTGAATGTGACTGGTTAATTCTGAACACAGCCACATCCCCAGTTATAAGAGGGTGTGCACACTTATGCAACCAAGTTATTGTAAGGTTTTTATTTTTCATTTTTCCCCCTCGAAGATTTCAGTTTGTTTTTCAATTGAATTGTTCACATTATAGGTCACATTAAAAGTAGAAAAAGTTCTGACATGATTTATCTTTGTCTCATTCTTTTACATCACAAAAACCTGGCATTTTAACAGGGGTGTGTAGACTTTTTATATCCACTGTAGGTATGTGTTTGAGTAAAATGAACAGTTTTGTTTCATTCTATAAACTACTGACAACATTACTCCCAAATTCCAAATAAAAATATTGTCATTTAGAGTATTTATTTGTAGAAAATAACAACTGGTCAAAATATCCAAAAAAGTCCAAAGAAAACAAACTCTTATTCATTTTTCAACAACTAAATACTAATGTTTTAACTTAGGAAGAGTTCAGAAATCAATATTCGGTGGAATAACCCTGATTTTTAATCACAGCTTTCTTGCGTCTTGGCATGCTCTCCACCAGTCTGTCACATTGATGTTGGGTGACTTTATGCCACTCCTGGCACAAAAATTCAAGTAGCTCTGCTTTGTTTAATGGCTTGTGACCATCCATCTTCCTCTTGATCAAATTCCAGAGGTTTTCAATGGGGTTCAGGTCTGGAGATTGGGCTGGCCATGACAGGGTCTTGATCTGGTGGTCCTCCATCCACACCTTAATTGACCTGGATGTGTGGCATGAAGCATTGTCCTGCTGGAAATCCAATTCTCAGAGTTGGGGAACATTGTCAGAGCAGAAGGAAGCAGGTATCTTCCGGGATAACCTTGTACTTGGCTTGATTCATGCCTCCTTCACAAAGACAAATCTGCCCGATTCCAGCCTTGTTGAAGCATCCCCAGACCATCACAGATCCTCCACCAAATTTCACAGTGGGTGCGAGACACTGTGGCTTGTAGGCCTTTTTTTCTAGCTTTGCACGTCTTCAGCTCTGCCCCTTGGAGCCTGTTTTGAACCGTTCTCCCGTGCACTTCACCCCAGCTGCTGTTTGCCATTCTTTTTGTAGGTCACTTGATGTCATCCTACGGTTGTTGAGTGACATTCGAATGAGTTGACGGTCATCTCGGTCAGTGGACAGTCGTTTTCGCCCTCTGCCAGTCTGTAGCTTTTTTGTCCCCAATGTCTGTTGCTTGACCTTGTTCTTATGAACCGCAGTCTTTGAAATTTTCAGGATGGATGCAACCTGACGTTCACTGTATCCCTCTGCCAGTAAAGCCAGAATTGAACCCTTAATTTTCCTCACTCAAAGCTTTTCTTTTGTCGTTCTGAATAGTTATTTTTTTATTCAAATTACCTTTGAGGTACTACTTGCATTGTTTTTGCCATCCAGCTGGTCCTATTGCAAGAGGATAGTGATGACCACAGCAGTGGTTTTTATACTTTTCCTCATTAAATTAGATTTGGTTCAGGTAATCACCTAATCAGTACCTCATTAAATAAAATGAGGTGTGCCTGTGTTGGAATTTAACAGACACTGGAATGGAATGGCTGCCATACATGTAGAGATGCTGATTTAAGAAAAATTAGGTGTGGTCTCTTAATTTTTTCCAGAGCTGTATATATATATATATATATATATATATATATATATATATAATATACATATGTATTTGGTGTTCCCCACAAAGATGGCAAAACATGACAATTTGGTCCCCATTAGGGAAATAGGTTAACATTTGTTTTTTCAGCTTATCTGGTAAGGCAGTATAGGCTTATATGACTTTGACTGACAAGCATTTTGCCATCAACCATAGCTCTCCCCACAGCACTCTTTTCAATGCTTTTGCCTTGAGCCAGATGATTCCAACTTGTGAAGCATCTTCTGTTGGTTTGGAATAGATGTTAAAGCATTTCAATATTACATAGACATATTTACAGAGAACTCAGCTGAACTGATTTTAAATCTTTCCTCAACGATGCTGCCTGGGAGAATCACACACTGGCCCTCCTGAGCATCACACATCCTCTCTTCATCTTTATCGCAGACTCATCCTCTCATACTCTCATTCTCTTCCCTTCTTTCGCCTCCCTCTCTTTTAAATGCTTATCTATTTTTTAAACTATCAGTTAAATTAGTGTCAGTACCAAATTAGTATTGATGGGAGCCGATGTAACTGATATGAGTAATTACTTTAATAATATTACGAATGATACTCTGCATTTCAGTAAAAGGCACAATGGGGTTGTGGTATATAATAAACCACGGCTATAGGCTGTTTGCACAATGCAATATGAAGTAAGTAATCAATTACATTGTTTCGTTTTGTTCACTTTTACTGCTTGTTTAAGCCCAGACCTCTGCTTCCTGAAAGACCATTAGGCCAGGTGTACATATTTGAGTGAGCCTATAACAACATTCTTTTTCATAAAATATGTAATTATTGAACACAATACAGGAACATTTTGTTTTATAACAAGTTGAAATTTAAAGCCCAAATCATACTGTTTTCTAATAATGAACATATCATATCAACTGTAGATAAACGTTATATATCTTGTAGTGACATAATAATTTCTTCCCAATTTCGATACAGCCAGCAACGTGAAATGCTCAATTTACAACACCATAAAAGTAGCCTATGATACTACTACATTTACAAAGTTGTGTAGGCTTTATACTGTCTGTAGTATAAGACTTCAGTCTTCAAAACAAAATCCTCCCACTGGGCGAAACTGGAGAATTAAATTGAGAAAATGTCACAAGCCAGCTGATTGTTTTGCTCTTCACTGGCCTACTACACTTCAGGCTTGTACAATTACCCAGAAATGCAGATATGTTTGTAGAAAATGTATTTCTTCTGGACCCATATGCATACAATGCATAATTGAAAGTATTTTTTAGCCGCTTAGCTGCTAAGCCCTGTATATTCTGACCTCTGGTGACATCTCTGTTGTCCACTGTTTTACATGCACATTACATTGTGTTCATAAACAATGGTGCAACTACACGAGCAGCCCAATTCTGATCTTTTCTCAACTAATTGTTCTTTTGACTAATCACTTCTGATCTTGTGACATAAAATGGCTAAAATTTGAATCAGGTGCGTAGAATCAGGTGCGATAAAACAGGTGCAAATGATTAGAAAATCATTAGAGAGGTACTTGGGAGGGTCTAGTCTTTTATAAAGATTAGAATATTGGTCTGATTTGGTCTTAATCGTATGGGTGTGTGTTAACACATCATGCCAACATCAAAAGGACTATCTGAGGCCCTCAGAAGAAATATTAATAATGATTCTGGGAGGGGTTACAAATCCATTTACAAGCAGTTTGAAGTATAACCCTGTTTCCAGTAAAGGTGGGACGCTGTGTAAAATGTAAAGAAAAACAGAATACAATGACGTGCAAATAAATGAATCCCTATATTCCTTAGAAAATAGTACAAAGACATTGGCACGGTGAAGGGCAGGCAGGACATGAGTTGTAGAGCAGTGGAAGGGAATACTTCCTTTTATTTCCAACAAAAAACAACATCATGAGTGTAACACCGCAAACTGTAGCAAAAAACACAAACAATGAACCACAAACTAAAGATCCAAAAGGGCAACTTAAATAGGGTCCCCAATTAGAGGCAACAAGGGGCAGCGGCCTCTAACTGGGGACAATCAAAAGAGGAGCACAGAAATGCCTAGAGGCACCTCTGCGGTCAGGCCCTGACTGTGGCACCCAGGCACATAGAGATGCCTAGTGGCACCCCAGCCAGGACCTGACAGTATCCTCCCCCAAGGCGCGGGCTCCCAACTGCGCAACCAGGAACACCAAGGGGGGAGGGCAGGGTGCCGGCGAAGGGGAGGCTCTGTCCCCGGAGCAGGACGTGGCGCAGGAGAAGGGGGAGGCTCCGCCTCCAGTGCAGGACGTGGTGCCGGGACAGGGGAAGACTCTGCCCCCGGAGCAGGAAGCGATGCTCGGACTGGTGGAGGCTCCGCCCCCAAACTCTTTGCAATTTTACATTAAGAAATGTTAAATAGTTGCACTATTTGCCTGTGTTGTCTTTCATAGAGTGGTGAAACCCTCCCCATTTTTACTTCTGAAAGACTTTTTATCATGTTACGGATTTGTTCCCAGTTAACCTAATTAGGTGTGAGATTTTCCTTCAGGTTTATTTTTTTGCATTACACAACTTTTCCAGTCTTTTGTTGCCCCTGTCCCAACATTTTTGAAATGTGTTGTTGGCATCAAATTCAAGGTTAGCAAATATTTTCCAAGAAACAATAAAATGTGTAAGTTGATATGTTGTCTTTGTACCATTTTCTGCTGAATATAGGTTTTACATGATTTTCACATCAATTAATTTTGTTTTTCTTTACATTTTACACAGTGCCCCAACTTTTTTGCAAACAGAGTTGTACATCATTCAACTGTTTGATGGACCATCAACAAATGGAGAAATTCAAGACCTCTGGCAGTCTAGAAAGGACAGGTCATCCCACCAAATTCATCCCAAGAGCTGACTGAACGATGCTCTAAGAACCCCAGAGTAACATCAAGGGATCTATAGGCCTCTCTTGTGCCAATCAATATCGAAGTGCATGAGTCAATTGTCAGAAAGAGACTGCACAAACTTGGCCTACTGTACATAGGAGGTCAGGAAGGATGAAGACTGCTCTCAAAAGATATTATCAAGAACAACTGACATTTGCCAGACAACACCTGGATAAGCACCAAAACTACTGGAACAATGTGTTATGAAACACTGCCTTTAAATAGAAGAACCTCATACCAACCATAAAGTATGGAAGTGGTGGCATTATGGTTTGGGGCTGATTTGCTGTCTCAGTGCCTTGCCAACTCTCCTCAAGTCTTGAGGAGAAGGTGAGGTCATCTGTCAAAAAGCCAAAGCTGAACTGAATATTGATCTTGCAACATGTCAGTGATCCAAAACACACAAGCAAAGCTACAACAGAATGGCTCAAAAAGAAGTGCAGGGTTATAGAATGGCAGAGTCAAAGCCCAGATCTCAATCCTATTGAAATGCTGTGGGGGACAAAGAGCCATGGATGAAAGGAAGACCTTGAACATGACACAGTTGAAGAATTATGGTGAAGAACTGTGGGTAAAAATTCCTCCCAGTCGATGTACATGTGAGACACAAAGTATGATCTCTAATTGTCATTTGTTAAATGTTACCTTTATCTAGTGTTGAAGTGAAGAATACATAGCTGTCCATATTTGTAAAAATACAACTTCCCAGGGAGTGTACTTACTTTTTCAAAAGACTATACATACTAGTCCAATTTCTCTTTTCTAATGTCTAAGGTGCAGGATTTTATGCTGCTGGCTATAACATTTTCCATACGTGTTCGAGCACCACTTCTGAATAAAGTCTGTAAAAAGTTGTGTATAAGGAATGGGGTGCCCTTTCTCTTTCGCTAACTCTCCGGTTTCCAAAGATACACTGCAGCTAGCCTTTATAAAAAATGTTTAACTTAAAAATAAGGTCTAAATTCCTTGCTATCGCTCTTTGTTATTTATTTTGCTCTCCCATCTCAACTCTTTACTTTCTCTCACTTGTTCATCTTTTCATTGGAGACAACAGTAAATCATGGTTTGGGCGCAACTCTTTCTGTTGACAGGTGAAGATGTGTTTAATTATGTCTCTGTATAAAAAGTAGGACTCCCACTCATAAATAACAAACTGAAACAAGCCCAATAAAACATGCTGAAACTTCAGAGGTAAACCCTCTGATAGATTAATATTCATTATCTGTAATATCACATATATGATTTATGAAAATATATTTTTTTTGGCATTTTTCGTCTTCATGAGTAAAGACAGTGGGATCAACTTAGTCCACCTTTTAATAAATATTCCATCACCACCTCCAACTTCATTAGTACTGTGTAATGAATTTGGCTAGACAGCCATTGAAAGTACTATACAGCTCCGGAAAAAATTAAGAGACCACTGCACCTTTTTCTTTCCTTTCCAAAAAAGTTGAAAAGGAAAGTTTTGTGTGAGGAACAGAAGCGTTCAATTTGCAGTGGTCTCTTAATTTTAACCCTTCTGTTCCTCACTCAAAACCTTCCTTTTCAAAAAAACATAGCTTTCTCCACATTTTTTGTGTTATAGACTTAATTCACAATTGATTACACAATATGCCATAATGACAAAGTGAAAACCTTGACAAATTAAAAAGGAAATACCACATGTTCATTAGTAATCAGACACTTTGCCATGACACTCCAAATTGAGCTCAGGTGGCCATACGGCCAAACTAATTAACCTGGCAAGTAGGACCTTGGTCAGGGTGATGACCAAGAACCCACTCAGAGCTTCAGAGTGTCTCTGCAGGGATGGGAGAACCTGCCAGAAGGACAACCATCTCTGCAGCACTCAGGCCTTATGGTTGAATGGCTATTCAGACACTCCTGAATAAAAGGCATATGATATACCGACTGGAGGACTCTGAGAGCATGATGAAAAAGATGTTCTGGTTTGATGAGACCAAAATCTAACTATTAGGCCCGAATGCCAACTGTTACGTGGGTGAAAACAAGTTACTGCTCATCACCTGGCTAAAGCCAACCCTCTGGTGAAGCATGGGGGTGGGAGCATCATGCTATGGGAATGCTTTCTAAAGACAGGGACTGGGAAATTGGTCAAGATTGAGGAGAGACTGTGGAGAGACCTGCAGACCACAATTTACAGGTACTCCTCATTTACTGTAATCTGAAAGAGCTTCAGAGGATTTTAAAGGAGGAATGAGAACAACTGTCCAAATCCAAGTGTGTAAAGCTGGTAGAACTACACCCAAAAATAATGGAAGCTGTGTTTGGCCCCAAAGGTACTTCTGCAAAGTACTGAAACAATTGTGGGAATACTTATGTACAATAGATATTTTTTGGTTTATATTTTCAATAAGTTGGCAAGAATTTCTAAAAAGATAATTTTGCTTTATCAATATTCTGTGTACATTGATGGCCAAAAAATTATGTACTTGAAGGTGTCTGAATACTTTCTGACAATGTTTATATTGATTTACCTAAATTGTTTATTTATTTCTTTTAAGTTAGGTTTCTTTCTTACTTTCAGTGTTAGATGAAACTTTTTCACAGCCTTTTTTGTTTATCTTTACCAAGGGTGTCAATAATCGTGAAGGACCCATTAGATTTTTATTAAATAAAGAGTATGTTAATAGGAGTAGTGTGGATTCAAACCCATGTAGCAGTGTTATAGGTTCACCAAAAGACAGAATGTTAAATCACTCTAAGAGATTGTTACACATGCAGGTACCCTGTATGTGCGTTTGTGTTTTTCCCCTCCTGCCGTTTCCCTAGGTGTCCCTTATGTTCCTGATTATGCTCGTTGGTGTTTCCCACCTGGCTGTCATGAGTGCATCACCTGACTGCTGAGGTGGACCAATCGGTGGACACCCCTCCTAATTGCACCACCTGTTCCTTTTTCCATTACCCAATCGCATCACACATCCCTGGTTTTAAAACCCAGTCAGTTGGTTCTCCCAGAGAGACTCTTTTGATTTACCCCACATGGACATGGACATGGACATAGACACTCTTGAGATACATACCTTTTTTGATAGACAGACACTTTGTTCATACATACATCATTTAGTTTAGCACATACATCTCACTTTGTCCTGTTTCATGTGAGTATGTATTGCTGTGGTGTTTTGTTTGGTGTTGTCTAGTCAGTTGTTTGCTGTGTGCTGTTTAGTCCTTGTTTGACCTGTGTGTTTTTGTTTATCCCTGTGTCCCTGGGAAAAGGTTTTTTTTAGCAAGTCGCTCCTGGGCATACACAACCTGTAGGAAAACTTTGTCTAAAAACACTAGTTAGAACTGAACGGACCACCCACTGTATTTTTGTATTGGTTAGTAGTCAGCTAAATGGTTCTTGAGGCAGGCAAGTTCAGTTTAGGGGTGTTTTGACTATATTATTTCATTTTTTGGGTTCAGCTCAGCCCCTTTTCCCTACCCCCTTTACCATGTGTTTATAATAAACGTTTTTGTAGCTTTGGTTGTCTGTGTCGTTTGTTCTCACTGTTCATTTACACTACACTAATTTGCATGAGTTTTATGTTACGGGTCTCTGTACCATCCACCCTAGACTGATGGAGCCACAGCGTTTGTAACAGAGATACGCCTAGATCAGAGGTGAATAAACTAAGGCCTGTGGTAGGCAATAAAATAGTTTTGAAGGGAAATAAAACATAACTCACCAGCAAAAACAGAATCTGAATTCACATTATTTAGACATTATAATGAACCTACTGTATAAATGTTTTAATCATTGCCCATTGCCCTTTTCAGATAATTTATGATTAACGAATTACAAAAGAAATGTGGCCCTCCATTTCAATTCAAACTCCTGATGTGGCCCCCGAGCCAAAAAGTTTGCCCTACCCTGGCCTAGATAATTGAGTCATCAATTGGGTCAGTATGTCATTCTACTTGAATTTAATTTTTATTCCGCAAAGAGAAATTACTACAAACAAGTGATAGGATGGCACAACATTTGTCATGAGTACTGTGGGTGGAAGCCTTAATGGGTTACACACCTTATGAATAAAAATGTATGAGACATTTCACAAAATTCCAGTCAAGTGAAATCTTGCTTCTCATGTTTTCTGGCGCTATGTTTTCTGTAAAGCTGGTGCATTTGTTTGTACGTGTGTGTATACAGTTGTGATCTGATGTACAGTTGTGCTCAAAGGTTTGCATACCCTTGGAGAATTGGTCATATATGTACCATTTGTAAAGAAAACATGAATGAGCAGGCAAAACACGTCCTTTATTTCTTATGGGATTCACATTCAACTGTAGAATAAAAACATAAAACAAAACATGGCAACAAAGAAATAAATGAACTGACCCCAAAAGTCTGCATACCCTTAGTTCTTAATACTGTGTATTGCCCCCTTTAGCATCAATGACAGCATGCAGTCTTTTGTAATAATTGTCTATGAGGCCCCGAATTCTTGCAGGTGGTCATGCAAAGTCTTTGGTCATCTTGCATGAACCGCATGTTTGAGATCTCCCCAGAGTGGCTCGATGGTATTAAGGTCAGGAGACTGTGATGGCCACTCCAGAACCTTCACCTTTTTCTGCTGTAACCACTGGAGGGTCAACTTGGCCTTGTGCTTAGGGTCATTGTCATGCTGTAAAGTCCAAGTGCGTCCCATGCGCAGCTTTCGTGCAGAAGAATACAAATTGTCTGCCAGTATTTTCTGATAGCATGCTGCATTCATCTTGCCAATCAATTTTCACAAGATTCCCTGTGCCTTTAGAGCTCACACCCCCCCAAAACATCAGTGAGCCACCACCATGCTTCACAGTCGGGATGGTATTCTGTTCACTATAGGCCTTGTTGACCCCTCTCCAAACATAGTGCTTATGGTTGTGAACATAAAGCTCTATTTTGATCTCGTCACTCCAAATTACAGTGTACCAGGAGCTGTGAGGCATGTCAAGGTGTTGTTGGGCATATTGTAACTGGGCTTTTTTGTAGCATTGACGCAGTAAAGGCTTCTTTCTGAAAACTTGACCATGCAGCTAATTTTTGTTCAAGTATCGTCATATTGTGCTCCTTGTAACTGCACCATCTTTTTCCAGAGCAGCCTGTATTTCTCCTGAGGTTACCTGTGGGTTTTTCTTTGCATCCCGAACAATTCTTCTGGTAGTTTTGGCTGAAATCTTTCTTGGTCTACCTGACCTTGGCTTGGTATCAAGAGATCCCTGAATTTTCCACTTCTTAATAAGTGATTGAACAGTATTGACTGGCATTTGCAAGGCTTTGGATATCTTTTTATATCCTTTTCCATCTTTATAAAGTTCCATTACCTTGTTATGCAGGTCTTTTGGCAGTTCTTTTCTGCTCCCCATGGCTCAGTAACTAGCCTGCTCAGTGTATCCACGTGAGAGCTAACAAACTCATTGACTATTTATACACAGACACTAATTGCAGTTTAAAAAGCCACAGGTGTGGGAAATTCATCTTTAATTGCATTTTCACCTGTGAGTGTCACCCTGTGTGTCTGCAACAAGGCCAAACATTCAAGGGTATGTAAACTTTTTATCAGGGCCATTTGGGTGATTATTGGCTGTTATCATAATGATTTAAAAAGGAGCCAAACAACTTTGTGATAATGAATGGCTTCATATGATCACTATCCTTAAATAAAATATAGTTTTTTTGCATGTTCAGTCAGATTTTCAAAATCATTGCCAAAATTTCACAATTTCTGCCAGGGTATGCAAACATATGAGCACAACTGTATATCTGTGTAAAAGTGAAGTTAGTGTAAAAGTAGTGTGTGAGTAGGCATGTTGAATCCCATAATACGGAGTCAAGTGCAAACATTAAGTCAATTACCTTGATGAAAAGAAGCATTTGAATATATTAAAGGGCAAGATAGTTTTTTTTTTAAATGAGGCCCTTTATCTACTACTTCAGTCAGATTAACTTGTAGATACCATTTTATGCTTCTGTATGCCCTTGAAAGGAATTTTCCGTGTAAACTTCAATACCTTCTTCCTTCAGAATAGACACAGAAAATCTTTTTATCCACAAATGAATCTGACACTGGGGAATTAGAAAACAGTACACAATTGACGAAATCCTGAACTATACCTTTAACATAATCTTGTGAAGTATAATCCTGGGAGGTGAGGCCCATATACCATGCTAATTGGACAGCAGAAAAGGTTTTCCTATAGTGCATCGTTCTTGACCATGACTGGGCACCCTATTCCCTATGTAGTGCATAACCTTTGACGAGAGCCCAGGCGGAGTATAGGAAATGGGTGCCATTTTGGACGTGTCCTTTCTTTGTGAGAAAAGGAGAAAGGTGTAATGGCATAGCATGTGTATCTGAGAGATGATTGGTGCTGGGTTGCTGGGCTGTCCTGGAAAAGCTTCATGTTCCAATTTTCCCCAGAAACCTGAGAGTGCATTCTCTGAGCATGTTGAGAGAATGCCCGAGAGGGAAGGACTCTGATTGGCTCTAAGTGGAGCAATGTCCAAGACGGAAGGCATCTAATTGGCTCCAAGTGGAGTGAAGTCCAAGAGTCTTAATTGGAAAAAAAAACTGTGAAAAAAGGTACTATACAATTGTCTTTCCCAAACAGTTGGCACAATTAGTGTTTCAATGTATGTTGAGGTTACTGTTTGCATGTGTGTACATGCAGAAGTGGTAATTTCCAGTCAATCATTTCAGTAAATTATGCAGGAATAACAGTTTATGGCATGTACTGTATGTTGTAATGTGTGTGGTTATGTGTATGTGTGCACGTGCATGCGTGCATTTTGTATCAGGTTGGCACATGTGAGCGGAGCAGGGCAGTATGGGTAAGGTGATCCACCTGAGAATAGCCCAGGGAATTGTGGGCCATTGTGCGAAGGAGAAAGCTGGGGCCCTGCAGCATGTGTCTACTGAATGAGAGTCACTTGTGTCATTTCACACAACACATAATAACACAACCACAGAATGCAACAATCAAATCAACACAGTGCCAGCGTTCTCTGGCGCTGTGCCCTGACAGAAAACAACAATTAAGAAGTCTGCTTTTCTGACTATCCTAGATAGCCAAGGAAAAAGTTTGTGTTATTATTGATTTTTGTAGGTTAGTCAAAAACCCCAAGCACAAGGACTGAAACAAAGCATTTTACAACACTGGGGCATTAGGGCAGCAGTAATCAGATCTCCACACTGAAAACTAGGCTGCAAAAGTTGGCACAATGATTTTTATATTTTGAGGGGTTTTGTGTTCTGCCGTTTAAGGTTTGAGGGTGTGCATAAGACAATGGTCCCTTGTCACACTATCACTACACTCACCGCTACACATTGTGAGAGAGTGGGTGAATACTTGCCACCTAAAACAGTCACTTGGATCACAGTTCCTATATCTCCATGAACATGAACACAGTGCCTCTCAAAAGTATTCACTCTCCTTAGAGCTATCCGCATTTTATTGTGCAACAACATGAAATCAAAATGGATTTAATTAGAGGTTTTGCCACTGATCAACACAAAACAATCCATAATGTCAAAGTGAAAAATAAGCAAGCACAATTTTTTGTAAATTAAATATCAAATACAAAACAGAAAAAAATTGGTGGTATTCAAGTATTGAACCCTTTATGTCAATATTTAGTAGGCACCTTTGGCAGCAATTAAAGCCGTGAGTCTAAGACTCAACCAGCTTTACACATTTAGACACAATAATTTTTTGCCCATTCATCTTTTCAAAATTGCTCAAACATCATCAATTTAGATTTTCCACATATTCCACATTCTTTATTGAATTAAGGTTAGGCCTTTGACTTGGCCTCTCTGGGACATTCAGAGACTTGTCCCGAAGACAGTGTAGCATTGTACTGACTGCTTGCTGTGGTTTGTTGTCTTGCTGAAAGATGAATCTTCACCGTGATCTGAGGTCCTGTGTCTCCCATATGCCTTTTGGCAAACTCTAGCCGAGATTTGAGCTTTTTATCTTTTGCCACAGTCCCATGCTGGCCACTTTTGTGAAGCACCTGGGCTATTATTGCGGTGTGCACAGTGGATCCAGCTCAGCTGTGGAGAAATGGAAGTCCTTTAGTGTTGCCATAGGCCTCTTGGTGGCTAGCGCCCTCCCTGACTAGAGCCCATCTTGCCCAGATACTCAGTTTTTGAGTACTTCCTGTTCTAGACGGATTCACTGTTGTGCCATATTCTCTCCATTCCTTAATTTTGGACCTTCCTGTGCTCCAGGGGATTCATTGCCTTGAAAATGTTCTTAGATCCTTGCCCTGACGAGTGTTTCTGAAGAGCTTTATTCCGGATGTGCTGGTCCTTCGTTTTAATGATGTAGTTTTCGGAACAACTGTGGTACCGCACAGAAAAAATATTGTATTTAACCTGAAATTATATTTAACACCTTTACTACGCACAGGTGGACTCCATTCAACTATTTACGTGACTCCCAAAGACGACTGGTTGTACCACAGCTTATGCAGGTGTGTCATAGCAAAGGGGGTGGATACTTACGTAATCAAATGTTTTCTGTTTCATATTTATAAATAATTTAGACCAATTTACAGATTTTAGTTTTAACTTTGACATTATGGACCTTTTTTCTGTTCACCACTGGCAAAAACTCCTAAAAACATTTTTGATTTCATGTTTTCAATCCAAAGGGGGTGAATAACTCAGAAAATTCTACCATTGCAATTCTTCGGGACATTCATATTGACGAAGGAATTTATATTGTGGGCCGTGAGGGACTAAGGGAGGGGAAGAGGAGGGAGACAAGACCCCCACCGCTCCCCACCACCTGTAGATTCACCCCCACCTAACACACTTCCACCTCAAGATGTTCTTATTGAGACACGTTCTGTCCCGTCCTGCCCCTGTCTCTTCACCCCTGGGGGGGCACTCCCTCTACACACAGAGTGAGCATTGTTCTCCCCCCTCTACCCCCTTACCTGTGCGGAGTGCCTGTCATTCATATCCAACCCACTGTGATGGAGACAGAGAGGGAAAACTAGGGAGGGGATGTGAGAGAGGCTGAGAGAGAGGTAGAGAGTGATAGTGAGAGGAGTAAGAGAAATGGAGAGAGTGCGGGAAAGGGGGAGAGGCAGAGGGAGAGAGTAAAAAGCAAGAGTATTAAAACTAATAGAGAGAGGGGGAGAGACAAGGGGAGAAAGGGGGAGAGAGAGCATTTGTGTCCCCACAGTGTTTAATAACTGCTGTCAATCTCTCCACTGACTCCTCCCACATTCTTCCCCTCTTTGCTTGTTAGCAGTTTATTAGCTTTTTCATTTGTTTCTGTTCAGCCCTGACTGGCTGGCTGTGACTGCATGCATGTCCAAATGTTGTACAGGCCATAGGCTGCACGGAAGACCACATGCAATCGTTTGAGTGGTGGAGCAGGGACAAAAGGTAGCGTTGTTTTTCCAGACGTGAGCCAGCCGTGTAAATTGAAGCATTTATGGACCCTGACAACGTACTGCGGGAAGAGGAATGGGCTGGGTGGAATAATTAAATAGTCAGACGGTTTCCACCAACCTCCCACACAACCCCCCCTCCAACACCTGAATGTTATTAAACATAAATCTCCTCAGCCCTGAAAATGTAACTTTAAACCCATATTGACTTTTTAGGGGGACCTTCATAACTCTATCTATTTATTTAGAGAACACTTTTCCCTCTCCATGCTCTCTGATACATTCCTTGTGTACACGTGAACTGTGTTTCACTCAAAACCTTCCTTTTCGACCTTTTTGGAAAGGAAAGAAAAAGGTGCAGTGGTCTCTTAATTTTTTCCGGAGCTGTATATGCCCACTTTGAATTTGATGCCAGCAACATGTTTCAAAAAACCTGGGACAGGGGCAACAAAAGACTGGAAAAGTTGTGTATGCAAAAGAAAATACCTCAACTAATTAGGTTAATTAGCAACAGGTCAGTAACATGATTGGTTATTACAGATTTTCACAATTGCTAAGACACATTTCTTGAAACTTTCACTCATTTTCTCAAAATGATCATTCACACAGCCAATCAATATATAAACACTACAGAGCATTCATTAGACACTACATATAAAAACCGAGAACACAGCACCCAGGGCATGTAGTTACAGATTTTAAAAAATATATATAAACAGTAAACACGTTTTGCAATAATAAAAGTATAATAATCACAACTTAGTTCAGTGAATATACTGAATACTGTAAGTACTGCAAGTAATACAGTATTGAATGTCTGTATATTCAGCAGTGGCTTACAGTTTTTGCTCTTTGCTTGAACACTATAGACACATGCTTAAACCAAAGTAACATAACTTGAAGTTGTTGTTACTATACCTTAAACAAAGTGTAACCATACCTTAAACAAAAGCGCTGCTTTGCACTTTAGTTGCAATTCTGTAACACACTTGCTCCTTTCTGCAACACACTTGCTCCTAGACACTACACACTATTTCATACATAAGACACTTAGTTCAAAAATGAAATCTCAGGGTACCATTGGGAAAACACATCTATTCAAAATACATTGGTCAATTAACATTGGTTAATTGAAAAGACGTAGACACACACCTGAAAATACTTACTTACAAAACTGAACACCAATCAGCCAGCTACAAAAAGGCCTCAGTTAAGCCATTTTGAGAACTTTGCAAGCATGGAGGCAGGGAGAACTAGAGGCAGAGGAAGAGGAAGACAGAGAGAGAGAGAGGAGGACGTGGTCGAAGAGGCCACGCAAGGACCATTATTTCAGATGACATAAGAGCCACTTTGGTGGACCATGTCATAAACCATGGCCTGACTATGAGGGAAGCTGGGCAGAGAGTCCATCCTAATCTAAGCCGTTTCACAGTTTCATCCATAATTAGGACATTCCGACTGGAAAACAGGTATGTCTTCAACTCTCC